>ML804225.1:0-11154 GCA_009831015.1 Picea engelmannii | reverse complement strand
AAAAGCTTAAGTTTTTGGGCATCGTCTGAGTAGTTATAGCTTCTACATAATATGTCAAACTCAAATAAAAATAAATCTGGATCTTCAGTTGACATACCTCTAAAAGTGGGTAACGATGATAGTGGGATATTCTTCATGCTGACATTTATGGAAATATCTAAGATTGGAAACCCAAAGGTCTTAGTCTATGTAGCTGCATTTCCTTCTTCTTCTACCATTCTACTGATGGATGGTTCAGAAACTAGATTTTCTTTGTCTCCTAAATGTTCATCAGACTCACATTCTGCTTGTCCCAATACTGATTCTTCCATTTTAGGTTCTCCTTTTGGAGCCTCGCTGGCTCTCCTTGAATTTTCTGTTGGTGGAATTTTTCCTGCACCAGTGTCAGTTGGATTAGTGGGGGGGTTTGTTTTTTAATCTTTGGAGCTTACAAATCTACCCTTGTTATCTCTATATCTATGCAGAAAATGGAAATTTGATTCTTTAGCTGAATTGAAATTCTAATTCTATCTAGAAGGTAAGAAGGAAACCTGGCTTCGGAGAACCCCACTCTAGTGGCCACATGACTCTTCACTCACATATTAAACGTTTTATCCTCCTCCCTCAAGTAGCCTTTTAAAACATTAAAATTTATGCAAATAATCTAAGCTAAAAATTACTTCCTACCGTTTGCAACTCCCCGACAACGGCGCCAAAATGTTGTGCTACTAATATGTCTAATATAATGCACTCATTAATTATCAATCCGGGATCGTAATCAAAAGAGTTACAAGACACCAGTAAGAAATGTAATTCCTAATGTCACGAGTATAGAATCAAACTAGATTATGTATGCTAGAAACAAATCAAAATAACAAACTACAATGCACGTTGGTTGTCCTTCACAAAGAGACTATCTATTCCATTATGGCACATGCAAGTATGAGATGGAATTGGTTTGATAGATCAACTCTAATGTCTGACCCAGAAAACTAATTATGCAATCCACACTTTCTAAAAGGAAATCACACATCAATCAACATAGCATGGGTAGTTCAATAGTCAATATGTTGGTTCTGCCGTGGTTCACAATGAACTTCACTAGTTCTTCTCCAAGTAGTTTTGACTATTGCTGCCAATAGTTATGATCACTCAAGGAAATCAAATTCATGAGAACAGAAACAAGGCATATGTAAAAATAGAGCAATTAAAGATCTCTAAGAAATTATAGAATGGAAATCTTAATCTAAGCTGCACTGCTATCATCTAACAGAGTTAAAGCTTTAGCTAATTCAATGTTTATACTACTGAAAACAAACACTAATGCCAATCTACAAAGAGGCTAACCTTTGTTGGGTGGTGGGCCCTTGCCGCTTCAACAGGTCAGCTACTGAAGTCTACAAGAAGCTTGCTTTTAACTCACACATTACTCTCACTCACACTTCAAAACATAAAATCAAAACTCTGTTTAACAACTCAACTCATTCTTAATCATAGATAATCAGAATATGGAGATAAAATGACATTCCATTAATCTTTACTCAGGATATGTTTTGTACTATCACACACTGCTTACATATTGATGGTGTGTTAACTCTCCTACTCTTCTACCATCCTTGCCACAACTATTTAATAGTCTGAATCGTGAAACACAAGGAGGCGAAGTGATTTGCAAATCAATCGGTTGTTAAGTTTAACAATTCGGTTACATCTTTAGCTTCATCCTCATGACACGCAGTGCATGAGGATGAGGCAATCAACAAACTATCATTATCATAGCAAATAGACGTCCATCAATTGACTTAGGCAAGATCTGGCACTTAACCTAGTGCATTGGGCTCTTCCATATGAGTACCGGATCGTATCAGGTAGATGGTACCGGATCATGACTGTGAGCAAATGGTGGTACTGGATCACGACAGAGCGTGGTCATTCGTACCAGATCATAACAATGTGTGTTGTTGGTACCGGATCATAATAGGGCGTGGTCGTCAGTACCAGATCACAACAGGTAAGATTTAGTACCAGATGCGTTTGGTACCGGATCAGACAACAATAGTCTTAGTGCGTAGGTACCGGATCATGACAGAGCTGGTACAGGAATGCTAGACATCTAGGGGTCAAAGATTCACATATGACAAATCGAGCATTAGTACATGAACTATTTAATTCCTTAAGTCAATAAACCACAAAATACATGAATTAACCATACTTTACCTTATGACCTTATTACTAGAAATTGGTAGCGTTCTTGTCATTCACTCAAGATTTAGGTAGGCCCAAAAAGGTATAGGTGAAGAGTAAAATAGGGTAATGAGAATGTCAATTTCAGGTCTCAACAAGTATCCTAAACTTTGGTAATCTTCAAGTTTTCTATGTTATACCAAAAACATCAATTTGCAGCTACCTCTTGCAATAGTAACCTTATCCACTATATTTGTTATGATGCTACAAATTGTGCACCGTAAGCCATCTGTTTTCTGAGTAGACCAAACCCTCCTTGACTGTGCTTCACTTAGGTATGAGGTTTTATTTTTTAATGTCATTTTCCTCTTCATATGTGTGAAGTCTTGCAAACCTGTCATTAAAACCTAGCCTAAGATGGTGCGCTACAAACTCAGAAATTGCGTTGTGAACTCAATAGTGCACTGTGAACGCTTTGTTTTACACAGAGTTACTACAAATGTTTTTTCCGCACTGCAACCTAATTCAATTTGGGATTTTTGTTCTTCTTTTCTCACCTCCTACTTGCAACCTATTCATCCTCACACTATTGTTGTGCATAAATTGTTTATTTAAGTAAATACTAAGTTGTGTCAGTTCTACAAACAAACCCTATTTTCCTATTTTTAGCATATATCTGCTAACAAGTTGTTATAAGAGGGTAAAGGGTTTTCAAAACAAGCTATCATGGAAATTCATCAAGGTAAGAAGTTTCACAAAGGGGAAGAGATTGTCAGGGTTGAGCCACATGACATGTACCTTATCAATTCTGAACCATTTTTCAAGGAAGAATTCCAGAGGGTGGGCCGCTTGAATTTTTGTGAGAAAATGCAAAGGTGACCACTAGAAGGAGTACCAAGAAAATATGAATACATGATACTATTTCACATCAACATCATTTTTTCCATGGTTCACGTTTTGTATATAATTATAACCCGAGTAGTGATTTTGGGTCTTGAGCTAAGGTTACCATATTCATATGATTTCTAAAGGTTACTTCATGTTTCAAGGGGTTGGTAGCAGGATCTGGAAGTTTTTTCCCAACTTCTTATGAAATTTTTAAAGATTGGAATTTTTTTGGAGGTAAAAATGCACCAATAGGAAAGTTAACAGCGCATGTTGTCAAAGGTGTTGCGAATTGGTAATTTTGGGATAGTTTGCAGCGAATTAGTACACAATAGAGTAATTGTTTCATCATAACTTTTAAATGTCGATCTGGGTTCTTATGGAATTTCTTTTAAGATTAATAATAATATCATGTACTTTATGACCAAAACTCAACCTGACCTAGTTCATCATTTGGGAGAAAAGTTGAAATTAGCATCTACAGGAAAGTTTACAACGAATCTTGAAATTGCACTGCAAACTCTAACAATTTAATAAACTTGAGTTGTAGGAGGGTTTCCACCTGTATGAGGGGGTTTGAATGGTTTCCTAGGAGGGTTTCCACCAGATCAAGTAGCATGACCTATTTCAAAAAGCATTTATCACAATAGACATGATCCAAAAAAATAGGAGCTAGGTGGATTTTTTGTTTCACCTTGTTTTAACATTGCTTAGAGAAAAGGGAATCCAATGCAACCACTTTGGATTCGACCTATTTAGAGTAGAAATGATTGATACACTATAGATAGAAGTGGTTTTTTTGAGGAAAGGGTTGGATTCGTGATCCAAGAGAGGAGAGAGTTGGAGGAGCAGTTTAGCTGCTTATTTGCAAGCCCGAGGGCCTGTTGTAATCAACATTTATGTCGTTAAATATTCATGAGAGTTGTTTATCAGATTCTATTCTTTATTTTCCATTTCTCTTGTCATCCTCTTGCTTGAATATATTGCAGGTTTTGAGGATCATAGCTGCCATTGATTGATGGATTCATGAACAATAGAGGATCTATTATAGCTTTCCCATTAAATCATTGTTTATTGTTTAAGCAATCTTTAATCTGTTTCAAGAAAGGATCCCTGTACGATGGATGTTCTTCCTTTTGTCATATTCTCTATGCTTCTACCCATAATTATTTAAAACCTTTATCTTGTATACAATTTAATTGCCTTTGATCTGTAGGATGTTATGACTCCATGCCCAATGGAATGCCTCTGCGGACAATTTGATGCCCTCTCCCTTTCTTAATCAACCTTGTTGATCCAATCAAATATAAACTTGTTTTAATCATTTGTATTATGATGAGTACTAGGCTTGTTCTTAAAGCAGTCTAAGAACAACTTGTTGGGTATGTGTTATATTCTTTCGGGACCGCATTATATTTAGGTGGTTTTTTGACACATGGTTTCTTTGCCGATGGTTTTCTATTTCCGGTTAAGGAATTAGGGTTTTGGACTAATCCAGGTCATTGGGTTAGGTTTTTGGATACCACTGGCTCCTATATGTATTTTGTATTGTAAACATGGTAACATGATGAATAATATAGAATATGCTGGTTTTCCCGATTTGGGTTTCTAGGGGAAAAATCTCTGTGTAATGTTTGTATTTTCCATTGTATCTTTTTTTTTTTGTTCCTTTAATGAATATCTGTTTGCAGTAGATATTGTACAAGGTTAAAATCAGAGCTTTATTGGCTTCAGGGGGATGCCTTTGTGTGTCAAGGGCTTGGCTTGGGACTGTGATAAGCCTTGTTACAATGGGAGATCTACGGTATTGCTTTTCTAGGTGAAAAGAAATGGTAAGCAATTCGAAGATGGAGATCAAGAATTTTTATGGGAAACGTTTTGAGTTGTGGAAGCTCAAGATGGAAGATTTGTTGCTGGACATAGATTAGTGGATTGCGATAGATCCAAGTACTGCACCTACAAGAACTTCTGCAAATGACTGGAAAAAGTTGGATCGTAAGGCAAGGAGCACAATTCGACTGTGTCTCTCCGATTCAGTATTACTAAATGTGTCAGAGGAAGCTATTGCCAAGGATTTATGGGAAAAGTTGGGGAAGTTGTATCAGTCTAAGTCCCTGGTAAATAAACTATTCCTGAGAAAGAAGTTGTATAACTTGAGGATGAGATATGGAAACTCGATGGAAAAGCATTTGAACCCCTTTAATATTGTGGTAAGTCAGTTAGTATCTGTTGAGATTAAAATTTTAGATGAAGATAAATGTATCAGTTTGTTGTGTTCTTTACCAGACTCGTGGGACAGTGTAGTTGTGGCCATAGGTAGTAATACAACTTCCTTGAAGTTTGAAGAAGTGGTCTCATCCTTTTTGTCGGAGGAGATGAGACAGAAGAATATGGAAGGACATAACACATACACATTATTTGCAAGAGGACGTTCCAAGGAAAGAAATAGATCTAATTTCTCAAGTGGGAGATCTAAGTCTAAGGGTAGATCTAAATCTCCTGGAAAGTTTATAAGGGTATGTTGGAGATGTGGAAAAGAAGGGCACTACAAGAAGCAGTGTAGATCCAAAGTTGAGAAAAAGAAGGGATCTGAAGAATCTTCTTCTACAGAAGAAAAGACCTCCAAGGAAGAAGGAGGGGATGTGTACTTGGCCTCTTCAAGCACACATGCATATCATGAGGCATGGTTGGTTGACTCTGGTGCATCCTTTCATATGACTCCCCACAGAGAGTGGTTTTGAAAATATGAAAGGTATGATAGAGGTAATGTTTTCTTAGGTAATGATTCGAAAACCATAATCATAGGAAGATGAAGAGTCAAGTTGAGGCTCATAGATGGAAGGATTAGAACACTTCCTGGTGTTCTGCACATCCCAGGTTTGGTTAGAAATTTGATTTTTGTAAGCAAAATGGACGATGCAAGGGTAAAAACAATATTTGAAAGGGAAACCTGCAGGATGGTTCAAGGAGCAATGGTGTTGTTGAGGGGAGTTCGGTTTGGAACTCTGTATAAGCTGCAAGGAAGCACTATTAGTGATGGGTGTAATAGTTCCATTGTTCCTGATATTGGAGTTGAAGAAAAAAGAACTCATATAGTCTCTAGAGAAAATTTTATGTTGTGGCATCAAAGACTGGGGTATATCAGAGAGAAGGGTCTTCGACTACTACATAGTAAATGTATGGTTGAAGGTATGTCTAATTGCTCTCTGGATTTTGATTTCTGTGAACATTGTCTATATGGGAAGCAGAATCGGGTAAGATTCCTCTTTGGTGCAACGAGGGCAAAAGGAATTTTACAGCTAGTTCACAATGATGTGTTTGGACCTGTGTCAGTCCCATCATTGGGAAATTTTGTGTACTATGTTTCATTTATAGATGAATTCTCAAGGAAGACTTGGATATATTTCCTCAGGAAGAAATCTGAAATCTTTGACCAGTTTAAAGAGTTTAAGGATCTTGTTGAGAATCAAACAGGGAAAATAATTAAGGTGTTGAGGACAGATACTGGCGGAGAGTTCTGCGGAAATGAATTTGAAGAATTCTGTAAGAAGTGTGGTATAGCAAGGAAGAAGACTACTCCATATACACCTCAGCAGAATGGAGTTGTAGAAAGGATGAATAGGACACTGATGGAAAAATCAAGGTGCATGCTTAGTGGTGTCGGGTTTGGGAAATAATTATGGGTAGAGGCAGTGGGTACTGCATGTTACCTGATCAACAGGTCATCCTCATCAGCGTTGGATGACAAGACTCCACAAGAGGTATGGACTGATAATGAACCTTCTCTCACACATCTCAAGGCTTTTGGCTACGATGCATATGTTCATGTTCCAAAGGAAAATAAGAGTAAGCTGGATAAGAAGGCTGAAAAGTGTATCTTTATTGGATATAAAGATGGTCTCAAAGGTTATAAGCTTTGGAACCTAGAAACTAAGAAGGTAGTGTATAGCCGAGATGTGGTATTTATAGAAATGAAGGATGTTGTTAAACAAGAAGCCCTACCAAATAAGGAAGAACCAGAGAAGATAGAGTTTGATTTATAGGATGATGAATCAAACTCTACAGAAGAACATGAATAATAAGAAGAAAATCCTCATACTTCATTATTGAGGAGATCAGATCAAGAAAGAAGGCTACCGGAAAGGTATAGTCCATCTGATTTTCGTTCAAATTTTGCTTTGTCTATTATTGATGATGATCCTAGAACTGTCAGGGAGGTAGTGGATTCAAAGGATGGAAATCTCTGGAAAAGTGCCATGGACGAAGAAATGACATCTTTGGATAAGAATGAGGCTTGGGATCTAGTGGAGTTGCCAACTGGAAGAAATCCCATTGGTAGCAAATGGGTATTTAAAAAGAAGTTGAATGCAGAAGGAAAAGTGGAGAAATACAAAGCTCAGTTAGTAGAAAAGGGTTACTCCCAGGTTGAGGGAATTGATTTTGGTGAGATTTTTTCTCCTTTTGCCAAGTTAACCTTCATAATATTTCTATTATCTATTACTGTTGCATTTGATTTTGAAATAGAAAAAATGGATGTGAAGACAAAATTCCTACATGGGGATCTGGAAGAAGAAATCTATATGAAGCAACCAGAAGGTTATGCTGTGAAGGGAAACAAGGAGCTGATATGCAAGCTGAAAAAGTCCCTGTATGGTTTAAAACAAACACCAAGAATGTGGTATCAAAAATTTGATACTTATATGTTGGAACTTGGCTTCACAAGAAACAAAGAAGATCACTGTGTGTATTTTAAATTAATTGGTGATCATTTGATTTATTTGGTCTTATATGTGGATGACATGTTGCTGATAGGAAACAACAAGGAGATTATACAGGATGTGAAAATTCAGTTGTCCTCTAAATTCGACATGAATGATATTGGTTCTTCAAATTTCATTTTGCGCATGGAAATTAAAAGAGATCGGAAAAGGAGGAAACTCTGGTTAAATCAGAGAAAATATGTCGAGACAATATTGCAGAGGTTTAATATGAAGGAATGTAAACCGGTCAAGGTTCCTATTTCTGTTAGTGTAAAGTTATCTATGGATCAGTGTCCCAAGACACATGAAGAAGAGGAGGACATGTCTCATGTTCCATATGCGAGTGCAGTTGGCAGTTTGATGTATGCAATGGTCTATACTAGACCGGACATTGCACATGTAGTGGGAGTTTTAAGCAGGTATATGTCAAAACCAGGAAAGGAGCACTGGACAACAATAAAAAGAGTTTTCAGGTATTTGCATGGCACTACTAGCTATGGATTGTGCTACGAAGGAAGACCAGGATTGGACAGAGTGGTGGATATACATGGCTTTGTGGATGCAGACTAGGCTGGAGATTTGGATCGTAGGAGATCTACAAGAGGGTATGTGTTTAACCTGTTTGGAGGAGCAATAAGTTGGATGAGAAAAATACAGGTTGTAGTGGCACTTTCAACTATAGAAGTTGAATACATGGAAACCACTCATGCAAGTAAGGAAGCAATATGGTTACAAAGATTGTGTTCAAGTATTGGGTTGGTACAACAAGCTATAAGGATAGAGTGTGACATTCAGAGTGCAATTTTTCTGGCAAAGAACCTTGCTTATCATTCAAAGACAAAGAACATTGATGTTCAATATCACTTTGTGAGAGACGTGATTGAAGAAAAGAAAGTATCACTGATGAAGGTGGACACTTTGAAGAATGTTGCAGACTCATTAACAAAATCTGTGAGCACTGAGAAGTTCTCTTGGTGTAGAGGATCCATGGGCATTGTTTCCCTGGATTGTTGACTATGTAACCCTGTAACCCCCTGTATGCAAAGAAAACAACAAGTCGGAGAATGTTGGGTATGTGTTATATTTTGCATCAGGACCACATTTTTTGGGACCGCATTATATTTAGGTGGTTTTTCGGCACATGGTTTATTTGCCGATGGTTTTTTATTTCCGGTTAAGGAATTAAGGTTTTGGACTAATCCAGGTCATTGGGTTATGTTTTTGGATGGCGTTGGCTCCTATATGTATTTTGTATTGTAAACATTGTAACATGATGAATAATATAGAATATGTTGGTTTTCCCGGTTTGGGTTTCCAAGGGAAAAATATCTGTGTAATGTTTGTATTTGCCATTATATCCTTTTTTCTGTTCCTTTACCGAATATCTGTTTGCAATAGATATTGTACAAGGTTAAAATCTACAGAACTCCTGGTGCTAACATGACTCAAGGCTAGTTCTTTTGGACCTGCTTCTTAGGTGCCCCACTCTAATGGTTGACATCAACTATGTCTTTTATTGCTAGGCTATATATAGGTTTATCCTAGTTCATATGTTCAAGTTTATCTTTTCAATTTTTTTAAAATCCTTGTCTTTCAACTTCTCATACTTCTTATTATTATTCTTTACAATTTTAAGTGGTTATAGTTTTGGTCTAAAATTTAACCTAGTTTCCCTTTTTGAGCAAGCCAACAAACATGTTTTTTTCGAAGTTCTACTTAACATACATTATAATGCCTAGAAACATTTGAGACAACATACATATATGTAATACTTAACATACATTATAATGCCTAGAAACATTTGAGACAACATACATATATGTAATATTCTATTAATATTTGAATAGAAAAACTTTACTTAAAAAAATGATAAAGTATAAAAATGAGAAGTTTGAAAATAAACTATATTAATAAAAAAATAAACAATAATTTATAATTTTGATGACAAATCTTTTAGAATAATAAAAATATTTCAATTTCAATTAACCTTTATCAAAACCTTCTAATTAACTATATTCTTTATTTCTCTTATCATCCCATGTAATGACTTTATCTTAATTTTCAATTCCCAATTTAAACATGTCTTTATCAAAACCTTCTAATTAACTATATTCTTTATTTCCCTTATCATCCCATGTAATGACTTTATCTTAATTTTCAATTCCCAATTTAAGGGAAGCACAAGTTTCTTATTGTGAAGTGACCCTTATCCATACCAGATGTACCATTGGAGTTTTTCTCATAAACATGTGAATTTTCAGCGACACTTAAGGTGGATCTCTTTGAGCACGATGGAACACAATCATTTCATTTCATAAATTGAAATGTATCCTATGTTTTAATACTACTCAAGGATTATAGCAATTGTGGGTGGGTAATTGGTAGTGGTTAACCCATGTCTTATGCTAACGGTTTATATCCGTGTACCCAAGTGTTAACCCATGTCTTATACCAAGGGTTAATCCATGGTAATATTCAATTAGTTAACCCATGTCTTATACCAAGGGTTATATGTATGGTAATGGATTGCATTAAACAAAAAGTAGTTATTGGAAAAAAATTAAAAATTGTTTTTATATAAATATATCATATTTCTAATTAATATACACCTTTCCATAACATTAAGACCATACAAACCAATTTGTCAGTACACTTTTCCATAACATTAAGAACATACAAACCAATTTAATTGATAAAGATATAGTTTTTTTTAATACACAAAAATATTAAATGATGATGATGATGATTAACATTCACTAAGATCTAATTGGTCTATCGGACCTTAAGAGGGTAAGTGATTACTTGTGATTCTTTAGAATTTTGTTTTTGTTCTCGAAAAGCATTAAGAGAAGCTTTCCAAGATCACCATACTTTTGTTGAGTTAAGAGGTTAGGAAGGTTGGTAGTGTGATCAATATTTTGAAAATGAGATCTAATATGGGTATAGGCTAGACAATCTAAGAGAAAGTGTTTTTCATCTTCAACCTTCTTAGTGTCACAAAGGTGACACACTCTTCATCCCATAACCTTTTAGGAATTGATCAACGCCTAGTTTCACTATGGAGCTCGTGAGAATTTGTTCTTATCTTAGCAATGCTTATTTTTTTCTTTACACTTGGCAAAACAGATAGATAATTTTGATCTTCTAGATTAGGGTTGATTACATCTTTATAATACCTTAATTTTCTTTTTTCCTCTAACTTGTTATCACACCACATTTTTTCCTTAAATTTTGATTTGACATTTTTTTTAATAGTATCTTTATTCTGCAAAATGGTTTCTTCCATGATTCCCCAATAGTTTAGCCAAGACCGGGCATCTTTATGTCATCCTCGCTTGAGTCGATG
>ML804224.1:145635-155819 GCA_009831015.1 Picea engelmannii | reverse complement strand
GAGCCAACCTACCACGATCATAGAATACTAACCTAAGTGACATTCCCACTATGGCTACTACACCAGGGCAATGGCCTTTGACATATTCTTTTGTCAAAGGACAAGAGGTCTCATCACGAGCTGGATTGTTCACTTAAGTTATAATCTAGTGAGTGGCATTATCATCATTTGGCTACCAAACTAGGATAATGGTCTTTTTGAAAAAGATGATCCGCATGTGTATTAAGGATACAGGCTCATCTAAGGGTTAAAAGGCAACCCTGTCGGCAGTAGTGGCTCTGCCTATGGTATGGAAGATTATCTCAAAATACCAAGTTTTTGTGTGCATCTAGATCTCCTTTACTCAAAAAAAAAAAATGAGGCTATCATATTAGTTATACTCAATCACCGGGAAAAGTAACAATATTATGTTATGTGGATTATTTAAAAAAAAAATGAACAGATTTAACTTATTTTTGATTGATTTCTCCATAAATCATTGTTTTACACATAGGTGTAATAACTTTATAAATTCCACACATCAAACGACTATCTTTTAAATGATTTTTGGTGACATGTGTCTTTTTGAAAATTGTATATGATTATCCCTATTGACAGCGGAAATGCAATCATTACCTCTCACCCGAAAATACCCACACTCATTATTTTTGCCTACACTGATGGTCGAGGACGACCTCTACATTAATGAGGGGGATGCTCGACACACTTTATGACTAGTTGTAATGATTGCAATAAATACAAAACCCACTTCTTTATACATTCGTTGTTACTGATATTTTCCATTTTTGGCATCTCCTTCTCCAAAGCTAGTCTAACCGAATTTGTAAAACAGGAACAATAGTCGTTCTTTCTTTCTCATAGAAATATGGGTGTTATAAGTGTGCACAAAGAGTCGACATTACTCCAGATTATAGAGCAGGCAAGAGAAATCCTACACCACCTAGGGTGGACAGAGTACTTCATCCGCTTGCAAGGTTATGACACAAACGTCATGCTTGAATTCTTTCAAAACCTTCAAGGAGAAATATCTATGGTGCAAGGCATACAAGTTTTTGTTACTCTGGAAATCATAGCAGAAGTCACAGACCTCCCTACCACATGCATTCAATGGACAGGGAAATACATGAAGATGAGGGAAGCTGTGGAATCTTTCACAGAACCAGGGGAAGAATTAGACAAAAAAGGAAAGGGACTTAATCCCAACACCCTCAGTGAACCATGGAACGAATTGGTGGGGACAGTTCAGTGCTACATCACTTGCGATGGACAGTACGATGTAATTTGACCATGCCATCTCAAACTGTTGGCATCCTTGAAGAAACGGCTAGTACTTAATTTACCTTTCTTCCTACATACGATACTACATGAAGTTTCTTTGAGGACACAAAAGTACAAGGATCCTATTACTGTCATTAGCCACCACAAATTAGTAAAACTAATAGTGGATAAAGCATTGAGTCAAACTCAATTGACTTGGGAGAATTTGATTGAGACCAATAGACCTCCACAACTAGAGCAGGCCACCACCACCCAAAGAGAAATTATACCACCTCATATTGAAGTTGAAACATAACATGTTCAAATCGTTGAGGCCAATAGACCTCCACAACTGGAGCAGGAAACCACCACCCAAAGAAAAATTTCACCACCTCAAACCAAAATTGAAGAAGAACCTGTTCAACTGGAGTAGGCAGCCACCACCCAAAGAGACATTTCACCACCTCCAACTAAAATTGAAGCAGAACCTGCTCAAATTGCCGAGGCCCATACCTCATAGACACAGGCAGTAACAAAAATAAAGAAGAGAAAAACGGTTGCTCTTATATCCCCCCCTAGTATAAGGAAGAGAAGCAAACAAATCCAGGAAACAACTAAAGAAGTTCTGGTTGCAATAGAGTACCCTTAAGAACTTCATAATGTCATGGAACAACCTTTACAGAAAAATGTTCAATGCATTTACCAAGCAGGGCAGACATCACAAAAGGATAATCGGGGAGACACCCAACTTGCATCAAAGCACCTGACAAAATACTTTTTTAAGATTTATGAGATAAAAATGGATCAGGTTTTGGGGAACTTAGGAACCTCAACTTACAAAGGTAAAAATAATCTGGAAAAAGACCTATAACCAGGATCCTCTTCAAAACCTATTGAAGACTTTCTTGACACTAAAATGTCCTTTCCAGATGACACAACACAAGAGGAATTTATTTTTGAAGAAAGAAACCCCCTTGAACAGACAGAGCACTTGGAATAAATAGAGGGATAACCCTCTGCTGTCCAGAATGAAGAAGACCCCAAGGTCCCTCACAAACAGAAATCATTCAAAAGATAGAAACAAATTAGGAAATTAAATAAAGAAAGTAAATTGTTGAAGAAAAAGGCTAAAAAGGATGAAGCATTAAAATAGAAGGTGGGAAGACTCAAGGGGATTATAAAAGAATTGAGAAAATATTTGGAACTAGCAGACAAGATCCACAAAAGAAAGAAAAACAAAAAGGGAAGGATGCAAGGAAGAAACCCTCTTCCTAAGAAAGCAACTAGTACAACTTATGTAGGAATACAAATAGATCCCGAGGAATTAATGGTAGAAGAAGCAACAGTTCAGGATGAAGATGTAATTCCTGTAGAAACACAAGAGATGGTTGATACTGAGATACAGATAGACACTGATCTTAGAGGGAACAACTCAACTTTTTGAGAAAAATGCTACTATTAGGAGACTGGAAGAAGAACAACTGCAGTCACAACAAACCCTGACTCAAAACAGAGATGAATTACTGATGATAACAGAGCAGTTTCAAGAACATAGTACTATCATGAATAGATTGGAAGCAGAGCTTGCACAGACCCAGAAAGCATTAATTCATTCCAGAGAAGAAATGAATGAATATTAAACACCCTAGTCTTAGGCACAGGGTGCCATCATTCATGAGCTGAAATAAGAATTGGGACAAGCCCAACAATCATTGATTCAGTCTAGGGAAGAGATGAGTGCTATGGAATAATATCAAGCATCTCAATCTCAAGCACAAAGTGTCATCATCAATAGACTAAAAGAAGAACTTACACAAGCACATCAAGCATTGGTCCAACACCAACAAGAAATGGTGACTAGGACTGAATATCAAAGGGTTGTTAAAGAATTGAAAGATATGACAACAACAGAGGGTGAAACTTATGTTGTGCTTACCAAAGCCCAAGAGAAGACCAAAAAGGTGCAAACCCAATTCGAAGAATCTTTGAAGCAAATCAAACACATCTATGATGTCTATTCTGATGCCATCAATTGCAGAGCCACCTGCCACTAATGGTTTAGATTAGAGGAGAGCCTCCAAAATCCTTCCCAGCCATCATGCGACACAAGACCTTCATGAAAAGGGCAGGGGTTGTGGAATCATTGGCTCCTATCCATTTACATGTCATCCACTCAGGTCTCACATATTTTGGATAATTCAAGGAAGAAGCTCTTACTGCTTCCTAGCTAAGATGGGATGTATCCTCCGATGAGGTTAAAAGTAGAGAGCCCTTTGGATATAGAAATTTCTTTGCAACAAACTTCATAGTAGAAAGATATGCTAGACTACTCTAGGAGGAAGGACCTGCTTGGATAGGATGCAGGGATAACCCTCCTCTCCTTTGGCTTCCTCCAGAAGTTTACTAGAAGGATTTCCAAATTAATAAAAAGAGACAGGAAGTTGCTTTTAACGAAATCAAAAGAAACCATGGTTTCAGGAGACCTGGTGAACCTACTTTTCCTCCCTATAGTATAACTAGTTTACATGAAAAACTCTAGCTTGCATGAGGACATGCAAGAAGGTAAGCTGGGGGGTATGTTGGGTTACGAGAAAGGTATAAACATCTTCCTTTTTCCCCACAATTCATGATATGATTTTGATTGATTCTTTAGATAGTTAGGGATCGATAGGAAAGAATATGATTAATATGTCTCTTAGGGTTGCTATTAAATTTTTATTAAATAGATTCTAATTTATGATTGGAATGGTTTGATTTTGTTGCAGAATTAGATAAATAACTGTCAAAGATAACCAAAGATATTTTGGCTATGCACAAGCTATTGAAGGTTGAAGACTTTTTAGGTGCAAAGCAGTTTGAAGATAATACATTTTCTATATTGTAATTTTATAATAGTAAAGAAATCATGAGGATCTTTCGATCCTCAGGATATCTTGATTTACCTAGTCTATTGTAATATAAAAGAGGGTAATAAATCCAGAAAAAGGGAGGAAAAAAATGCATTCAAGTAATTAGATTCAAAATTGTTTTGCATAGAAGTTTTTGTAAATGTTTTACCAGCCATGGAATCAATGAAAGTTTTGAGTGTTTTTATCATTTCCGTGCTCTGAGTTTGTCGTAGCTGTACTTTTGAAGACCGAGGGCCCAGTCTGAAGGAGCTACTGTCTCGTTCTGTAATTATATCAGTTCAAAGTTTGATTTCCATTTTATGATTCAGATCTCTTTTAGAATAGCCAAGGATAAATGCATAAGTCTGTTAATGATTTTATGATTGGTTGCATATAGAAGACAAGCATTTCCATTAGTTATTAATGATTGTTGTTATGATCTCCATTTCTGAAGTTATTGCTTGACAGTTCCTTACATTTTCATCTGTGATGTTCCTTTTCCTTAGATTTACGATTGTTGTTCCTTTCGGTTAAAGTTACAATAGTTGTTCCTTTCAGTTAAAGTTACAATAGTTGTTCCATTTAGTTAAAGTTACATTAGATGTCCCTTTCAATTAGACTATAATTGTTATTTCTTTCCACAGATAGAGTAATTTGTCATTTCCTTTCCAGTAATCTGAATTCATAATTGATAGTTAATTTTGCAAGTCCTTAGTTAGATTCAATTATTGCTTTCTAGTTAAGTGAATTCAATAGATTAATTAGTTCCTTTCCATTTCATAGCATCTTAGTAATCAGATTTCAATTCCATTTAGTTCTTAGAATCTTTGGTGAACGTTGAGGAACTTGATTGTTGATGAACTTAGATTTGGTTTAGCTACACGATTTTAGGCTACCTGCATAAACTTTGCTGATATTCTTGAGATAAAAGACAAATCTCCAGGTTGATAAATTAATGTTAAACTAAGGTTGTTTTTAGGACATCTTTAGATCCCAACACCCGCCTCATTTGTACACAGTTTTATTTTTTACGCCTTTTGAAAGGTTTGTGTCCTACAGGTTTCCCTCTCCTTCCAATGGATCGCTATTGACACTCTCCTCATCGCTCTTTCTTACAATGGTACTCTCAATAGAAGAAACATTAATGTATTTTCTGCTATACATATGCTCCTAACCTCATCCATCAGGGGGCATCTGTTATCACTGAAATTTCATCCGCAAATGGTTACATGAATCCAACATCTCCAAACAACTATTAGTTCATGCATGGACCAAAAATTCATTTCCAAAAGACCCAAAACTATACAAACAACAATAAAATCAGCGTGCGCTAACACTACATAGGGAGCGGCACATGCATCATTCAGAAACATAGGAAAAAGTGCACATGCACATGATGCGCGACTATGGACGCAAAAAACCGCACATACCTCAAAACAGAGCATTTATGATATTGGTCGGCCTCCCACCCACTTCTCATTTAGCTTCCAAGTCAATTTGACATCCAAATATCGGTTGAATCCAGGTGGGTGGTTGGTCAAAGACCTAACGGTGCCCTAAATGGCCCCTTGTTCACACTAAAAGCTGGTTGAATAATTTCTCAAAGTTATGTTATAAAAGGAGGCCATGGGTGCACTACATTTTCAAGGAATTCATTTGTATTGCTATGCTTTTGATATTCTCCTGGAGGATCCTCTTTTCTCATCAAGAGCATGCTAGAACCATTGCACATAGCCATTCATATCACCTCTAGATTGAATGTGCTTTGGATTCTCTTCACCATTTCATTCTAGTTCCTCATTTGTAAGAAGAAATCAATATTTGGGGGTCCAAGAGCCCTCCCTTGGAGGAAGAGGGGACCCAAAGTCTCCCTTTTTCTTTGGTGTTTTCTTTCCACTAATACAATCCTTTCCATTGGTGGCATGCGTCTTGTTTGTTTCTTGTTCTTATGTCCTTATGCTCTATAGTTTAATTGTTTTTATCATTCTTAGTATAATTCTTTTCTTATCTTTTATGTTTTACACTTCTAACTCTTTCCTCTATTGTTGTCTTTCCTAGATGACTCAACTGGGCTTGTAAGAACCCCTATTTTTCTCATTTACATGACAAAAGAGGTGCAATAGTGAGATTGATTAACAAAAAAATATTGTTATTATGATTTTGATATAGTAGTGTTCTTAGTGGGTACAGTAACAACAGGACTTCATCTTTTATCTTCATGTTCCATAATGAAGCCTCTCAATTATATTGACTATTTTCTGTACTACACAGGTTTGATTGGAGTGAATAGAGTTATGATTGATTTTTGTCTAAGAGTGAATTGTTGATTACTGTTTTCAATTGCTACAGGGAACAAGATCTGAGTTCATCTCTTCATTTCATGAGCCCCTACTGAATAGACTTGTCACCTAAGGAAGAACTTTTTGATTCATTGTTTTCTTGAAAAKTTTTGTTATCAGTTTTCTCTTCTAAGTTTGAAGTTGTGTGAAGCATTTAGATATCCTAAAACATAGTGTTAATTATTTTTAGTTTAGTTTCTCTAGGAGATAGAATCAAAGTTCATATTTTCCTTTCATGAGCCATCAATTAAAATATCCATCACCTAAGAAAGAACTCTAGATCATATGCTTGTTTATGAGTTTTTCTTTCTAATTTCTGAATTATGTGAAGAGTGTTATCTTTGAAGTGTGAAAATAGAGTATTTTGTTATTGATGGTTTTCTTGTCTAAGATATACTAAACAGACATAGGAACCTATCTTTTATCGGCACATATAGTGCATCAACTCTACTAATTACGAATCTCGATTGATAATTTATGTTTGGTAATATATTATGCATATAATTGCACCAACAATTGGCCCAAAAGAACATTACAAAATTCAAGAGGAGAAACATCACACAATACCTCATCTTTTAAGGGCTTGATGTCGTACGACAAGAAACACTTTTGGCTGATGTGGAGATTGCTTCCTTGGTGGAGCCATCCAATGTTGTAGGGTTGCGGGTGCAATGTTTTCGATAGGGCTAGCCACTTGATGACCTCTATTGATATGAGGTTCTTCTAAATGCCCCTATCAATGATGAAGTACAATAGGGTACCTTTCACCCACATATGTGAATGAAAAAGGCTCTTTCATTCCTCTGGATGGTCTGGTTCACCAGACTGGAGCTTGGTGGTAGCAACGGTAGCACAAGGTTTTGCGTCAATGATCCATCTCCCCATTTTTGGTTTTGACTTAGAGTCGGAACCTGCATCTAGTTCATAGGATTTCACCTCATCCACCAACAACTGATTTGAGCAGTAATCAATAGTGTTATGCCAGGGGCTCTTATGGAATTCACACCACTTCTCGTTATCTTTCTTTGTCTTTCCAGTGTCCTTCCTTGCTTGCGATTTGGACTGGTTTTCCTAAGGCTGACCATATTTTCTCTGTCCTTTGCTCTATAGGTTGGGGCTTCCCTTCCCTTTTGTTTGTTGTGAGGGGTTCCCAGGCCCAAATTTCCACATATTTGGTTTAATCTTCTTATTGATTTTGATGACAGATCAGTACTAGGCCCAAGGATGAAATGTCCAGAAACTCCATTTCAGCCTGGATGTATCTATGTAGACCATTGCGATAGCTGAGCACCAAATGTCACTCAGAATATTTGATACCCAACTTGGTACACAAGGTATGGAGGATATTTTTGAACTCCAACACTGCTTGGTCTCTTTTCTGTCGTAGTGTGGTCCATTTTGTATACAGGTCTTCATAACTTTTGACAGGGTAGTATTTTTCCTTAATAGAATCCCTAAAGGACTAGTGGGTGAACATGACTGTAAATAATGAGGGTTCCTCTATTTACTTTTTCTCACATAAAGTTTCCCACCAATATTTGACATGAGAAACGACTTTGAGGAGAGAAAACATAATATTTTCTCTATTTGAAAAGTTATGGACAGAGAAATACCCTTCTAGTAGATTCAACCATTTGTCTACAACATCTACATCTATCTGACCTTCAAATATAGGAATATCAAAGTTGATTTGTACATTGAAGGGGGTGATGCGTCTGCTTGAGGAATATGTGTTGCCTGTTGGTAGTCGCCGAAGGATTTGCTCAAAACTATCCATCATCTCGTTCCTTTGTTGCGTGAGGGATTCCTTGAGAAAATTTTTGAAAGGATATTTTATCCCACCGCCTTTCTTTCCTCCCATCATGAGAGGTCTTTTGGGCATGTGATAGATTTTTTCCTCAAGGGAAAGAAGATCGAAACCCAATTCTTTGTATCCTAACCTCATCGGGGATATGCATTAAGAACAACAAGGAGAAAACTGCTCTGATATCACTGATATAGATTTTATGAGAAGAACAAAATGAATATATATATTATTATTAAAATATTCTTAACAAAGAATAACATAGATACAGTAAAATTGGTTTCTATTTAATAAGGCAATAAGCTGAAACTATAAAATGCAGTAGAAAAAAGCTTGCTAGAATGGTGGTGGCTTATCTCTGAGAAGAGATGTGACGGTTGTGCTCATTCACAAGAAGATGATTACAATGAGGCTCTAAAGTCCTATTGAAAATAATGATGAATTCCAAAACCCTAGACATCTGAAAACCTAACCCTAGGAGATGAAGCGCCAAAAGTCATGTGGGCCCCGTTGGGGTAAGTTAGTACATCAACTTCTCGGGGTCGTAAATTTTGAATACGATCTTTGTTTTAGGCACACGATAGCCTGTTGGAAAGGTATATCCAAGGAATAGACATTGTTTTTTTATAATTTGACTTTGCTTATAGACTAACTATGACGATCCCTAAAAACTTTGTTTAGGGCCTCAAAATGGCCCCGGAAGTCATGGACCCGAAAACTAGAAAAAAACTGTCAAACTGGAAAACTACCAAAATGAACCAGTTGGAATAGGTGGGAGGCCATCGACATTCATATGTATCAATCCTCCCCAAATAATGGAGACAATGCTCTATTTTATACATAGATTTTGTGGAAACTATAAATATCAAATATCTAAATAAAACCACTTATGGATTTAATAAATCCGTAGTGGTAACAAAAATTTCCTAAATAACAAATAGTTTCCAACTAATAATTAGAAATTAATGAATAACTCCAAGATATTTTGCTAACAATTATCAAACAATAGATAAATTCCAAGATCATTTTCCCAAACATTCCAGGATTCTTGGTTAACCACTCAAATTGATATTTTGTCTTAGAATTGCAAAATCTCTGTATCTTTGATTTTCTTAAACTAATACCATTGTTACATAAACCCAAAAATGAAAAATATGTGACAACATGGCTCACAGTTATGACAGTTCAAGGTTCCTGGGATGAGTTGCAGCATAAGAGAAGTTGCAACAACAAGAGTTGTAGCAACGTGCATTGCAACACATAATAGTTCCTTTGAGAGTTGCAACAACTCTACTTTAGGCAAGTTGCAACACATGTGGAGTTGTAGAAATGAGAGTCACAACAAATGTACTTCAGGTGAGTTGCAACACAAATGGAGTTGTAGCAACGATAGTCACAACGAGGGTACTTCTATTAGGAACCTAACCTCCTTAACCCCTCACATAGATAAAAGCATATATTTTCCATGTAATAAAGGCCACCATTAGTTAATAAGGCCTATTTAATAAATATAAAAAATTCAATGTAAGAAAACCTAATAGAAGCTTTCGCTTCTAGAAATATATTTATCCATAATGTTCTTTAGAAGATAGAATTAGTATAAATATTAGTAGGATGCATGAAAAATATTTGTCTTGTGAATTATTGTAATAGAGCGCTTCTTTGTTGAAGGTATCCCCCCTGAAGAGGAAAGTGAACATTGGTTCCATTTCAATAAAGGTATCATTTTGGTGTGTTATTATCTACATTCTATTGTTCTATTGGTAATTTCTGTTATATTCCCATTTCTTCTTAATATCACATAATTAGGTGCATAAAAAGTGGTATTAGAGCACTTTCCTTGGTAGGAATTGTGGCTTAATTTTTTTTCCAGGGTAGATACTGTTGGACACACCT
>ML804224.1:28276-57600 GCA_009831015.1 Picea engelmannii | reverse complement strand
AGAGGATTAGTTCGAACCATGGTGTGATTGTTTTTCATATCCAACCCTTGAGGGGGACTAGGTGGGTTTGTACTTCCTCCTTAAGAAGAATTTGGCCCCCTACTTCCATGGAAAGGAGAGTGTGGGGATGTTTGACCTTGGGAAGTGGACTCAAGCAAAGTGGAACTAGGAAAAGTTGATCCCAAGATAGTAGCACTCACAAGGGTGTGGGAAAGTATGGCCGATGAGTTGGCAAGACCAAGAAATCCCCCTAGAATGGGAGAGAGATTTAGCAAGTGTCTAGAATGACAAGGATTCTGTGGGTCCCCTATGATGTCCGACTAGCAAGTTGGATGTGAGTAAATGGTGGTGAGAGAAATTAATGAATGAGAGACTTTGTATAACTTGGACCTTCACAATATATCTCAAAATCGTATGTAATCACAAGAACAACATACATAAATCAATTGATAAAGATGCATACATGTGGGTAGGTGGATTTTGTCTGTGTGGGAGAACAAAGAAAACAAATGCTCGTGTCCTAAAAGATGCAACATCCTTCCACTCAAACAACACTGGACCTTCCAATAGCACTCAATAGTGGGGTATGAAGCCACCAAAAGAGGAACTAGTGAAGGATGAAGTAATCAATTATAATGAGGGGTAGAGGGTGCATATCCCGAAAGAGATGGCGATATTTCCCAATAGCCACACAAAATCCAATCAAGGTGCAATTGCAGCTCACAATTGCCACCTAGGTATATTTATTAAAATTTGGTCACTAGGTACCTCGGTCAAAGTGCGGCATTTAGACTTTTGGCCTAAGAAATGGGTCATGGGCTAGATCCCATCCAAGAGGTGGGTGCCTCAAGGGGGGATGCACAGAACAACCAGACCTCAGCCTTCAACCCTTCATGGGTATTTCCCTGCCTTATGGTTTTAGGAACACTTGACCTGGAGGATTTAAAGTTCCCTATTTGATAAACTCTATTGTTTGAAGATGTGAGAATCAGATAACAAGGATTTATTTGGATGCCTATCCCCGAAATCCTACCTAGACTAAAAACATTCTTTTGGCACCTCTTGTGGAGGAAAACTTTGTGAATTTAGAAAAAATTAGGTGTGGTTGTTTGACAGATTGGGAGTGTGAGCCAATCTTGTTGAATTTAAGTGGTAGTGGATAGTTTCATCAAGAAAAGGGTGGGGTGTTTCAAAATCCCTTTGGAGGATACTTACTTCAACCTCCACATTTCAAGATGAAAACTATGTGAGTGAGTAGTGACTTTTGTGTGTGAATCAAGCGAAAGTGTGCCAATATTTTTAATAAATTAGGCGTCACTTTATTGCAATTGGACTTCACTTGGTCCTTACAAGTCTTGACTACCTAATTAACTAAATGTCACTGGTACAACCTTGCAGAATTTTAAAGTCCCTAGGAAACTAGCACGTGGAGATGTGGGCATGTATGGTCCCGTTACAAAATATTTAAAATTCCCTAATGATTTAATATAAGAAAGTAAATTTCAACACTATCCTATCTTTGTAGCATGTGGGCATGTATGGGTCCATTACAATCTTAATATGTGTTTGAAAAAATAAACTAAGAGGATTCCCGAGGGGGTTGTTGTCCTCTCCTAAAGATTTTTTCTTTTTTAAGGGAGATGAAATTTTCCTTCAACCTCTTTCCGATTCTAAAGATCGCTTTGGGGCATGAGAGAAGAGCATACTCAATGATTGATATCCAATTTCTGGTCCCAATGCAAGTTTTATATATGATGTAGAATGATTCCAACTTAAACTTTAATCAAAGCAAGCCATCCATGTGGAAACATGAAAGCAAAAGAAGGAAAAAAATGATTTTTAACCCCCTAAGTGCCTACATTTTGACTATTCCCTTTATATGGAGAGGGAATGTAAGTGTGGTGCTGATTACAATATGCATGGAATCAATTTTAAGAAGGCTATGGACCTTCCACAGATCACAAAAAGCTTACAATGTGTGTTTTTTTGCACAAGTGTGTGAGCCTCAGAATAGATAGAGGCGCTTTGAGTTCCAATGCACAAACTGAAAGTGATTTATGGGCACAGGTGTGCAGAAGGAATTGAGAGATATAGTGGTTTTGGCGCACATGCGTTGAAGACATGCATGTGGGTTAAAACATGAGTGCGCTGTCTATTACACGGTCATGAAGAAAATTTCAGATGAAATTATCTCTGCTCAACTTTGAACTTGGCTATTTGCAGGTCAGCTTGGGCCAGTTATGATCCATGCAAGTTAAAGAAACAAAAAGAAGAACTAAAATAACCCAAATGGGGTAGGAAACTGATACCTTTCCCCAGTGGAGTTATCAATCTGTTGCACCTCTTTTTTCACCTAAATGAGCAAAATAGGGGTGCTTACAAGCCCAGTTGGGTCAGCTAGGCAAGACAACATTAGAGGAAAGAGTTAGAAGTGTAAAACATAAAAGATATGCAAATAATTAAACTAATAATGATAAAAAAAATTAAACTATAGAGAATAAGGACATAAGAACAAGAAACAAATAAGACTCATACCACCAATGGAAAGGATTGTATTAGTGGAAAGAAAACACCAAAGAGAAAGGGAGACTTTGGGTCCCCTCTTCCTCCAAGGGAGGGCTCTTGGACGCCCAAATATTGACCTCTTCTTACAAATGAGGAACTAGAATGAAATGGTGAAGAGAATCCAAACCACATTCAATATAAAGGTGATATGAATGGCTATGTGCAATGGTGCTAGCATGTTGTTGATGAGAAAAGAGGATCCTCCAAGAGAATATCAGTAGCATAACAATACAAATGAATTCCTTGAAAATGTAGTGCACCCATGGGATCCTTTTATAGTATAGCTTTGAGGCATTATTCAACCATATTTTAGTGTGAACAAGGAGCCATTTAGGGCACCCTTAAGTCTTTGACTAGCCACCCAGCCAGATTCGGCCGAGATTTGGATGTCAAAACGTCTTGGAAGTTGAACCAGAAGTGGGTGGGAGGCTGACCAATATCATAAATGCGTCGTTTGAGGGATGCATGGTTTTTTTAATCCACAATCGTGCATCGTGCGCATGTGCATTTTTTCCTACATTTTTGAATGGTGTATGTGCGCACGCTCCCTGTGTAGTCTTAGAGCATGTTGATTTTATTGTCGATTGTATATTTTTGGGCCTTTTGGAAATGCATTTTTGGTCCATGGGTGAACTAATAGTTGTTTGGAGATGCTGGATTCCTATAACCATTTGTGGACAAAATTTCAGTGATAACACTCACACATCAGATTCTTAAATGTTACCCTACAGAAATAGAAAGGAAACTAACTTCTCACACTGATTCAAAAGAAAGAGATTATGTGTTTGATCTTTAAAATGCATTTGAAATCATTGACAAAACACAATTGTTAAATGTGCACACTCACACAATCACACAAAGCATGCATAGGGAGGTTTACCTTAGTTGGGATGGTGGGACCTTGTCGAATCAACAAGGTACCTCTAAATAGATAATAGACAAAAACGTTCTAATCATACCCAAAAATTGCACGACAAATCATTTGTATTCCTTCAACTTGTAAATCAAATCAGTAGTTCATCAACTCGTACATAAAAACAATATGCATCATCTAGTTCTTACGACTTGCTTCATTACATTCATCATTCCTCTCTAACCTATACAACAACCCTTATAAAGAAGGTCAGCCGATACTATCAAGATCTAAGGATAAGTATCAAACAGTTTTTAAAATATTACAATTGGTATTTCACATCGAATCTATAGGGATGGACTTCATCCTCATGACATGAAGTGCATGAGTGATGAAGTCTATCTTGATTTGGAAAACTGATTTAGAGGCTTCAATCCAATTGGATTCTCGATATCTCCATCAACATACTCATTCAACAAGTGAATTCTAGAAACAAGGGTTTGGTATCAGAATACACACAATCATGAATCTGAGTACCAAATTAGGCACAAAAGGAGGTACCAAAATGGGAAAAACTAGTAATGGAATAGCACAGAGTGTGTTAGTACTGGAATAATATAGAGTGTTGGTATCGGAATAGCGCAGAGAGGTGTTGGTACTGGAATAGCGAAAGACATGTGTTGGTACCAGATAGGTGCCCAGGCAGTATCGGATCAATGTTATGCAAGTTTTTTGGTACCGGATCAATGTTGTGCGAGTTTGTTGGCACTAGATCAATGCTACTTAAGATTCAAATGATTAGGATCCTATAAAATCAAACATTTAATCATTTTAACTCAATAAAACTAAACAAACCATTCTTTAATCATAAGTTACCTCTTATGCACATGAAGAAGGTCATCAAGTGTATTTATGGAGGAAACAGTCAAGTATATACTCATAACATAGGTATATTAGGCTCATATAGAGGGTAATATAGGGAATTAGAAGTGTCAAAATGGAGACTCAACATTCCCCCATGCTTAACTCATTGCATGTCCTCATACAACAATGATCTTCAAAATTTCAAAATTGATGGTACTCCTCACTTGATCAAGCATTCTTAATGTTCCACCCTTCTTCAGCTTCTAAGTTCATGTTATATGATATAAACTTCATGGCCTATGCTTCACACTTATTACCCATGGAAAATTAGTTATGATGGAAAAGTAGAGTCATGCGTAATAGATTAGATCTATTAGTGATTTGACGTTAAGTCTTATCCAATCTGTTGTGGATCAAAGTTAGGAGAAAGGGTTGGATGTGACTCTAATATGGTTATAGGATAGTGGCCAAGAGTTTTCATAATGACTTTTACTAATAGCCCCCCCTGGCTATATTGCCTTTAAAATAAAAGTGATATAAGCATATTTTAGATTTCATTTGAAGAGAGGAACACATAAAAGAATACATCCCAAGATGATTAACTCATTTCTTATCCAAGTTCTTAGAGATGAATCTCTTATTTCTTAGGTAAGGTGAATTACATATACTGAGGGTTCCACTTCTCATGAAAAACTATTTATTTTAAAGATAGAACTCTAAAGTGGATACTTGAAGTTTCTTAAGAAGATCATTTGAGAGATATAAAGGTCATCTCCTAGCCTTGATTTTATAATGATTTCTTCATAATGAGAACCAAGGGTTTTTGTTCAGTTTTAGGTGTGCCACTTTATGTTTTTCAACTCCCTTTACCTGGCATAGACCTGTTTCTAGCAGGCCTATTCAGCACCCTGATGGGTTTACCTTATTACCATACAAGCATGGCCCCGCTGCCAGTAGGCCTGTTCAGTACCTTGACAGGTTTACTTGTACTTCCTAATACTTCCTTTTTATTATATTACTCAAAAGATTTAGAATTATGTATATTGTTCATTGACAGTTTTAGAGTATAACAAAGGAAGGTGGTATGAGAGTGTTTTAGATTTGTTAGGCACATAATTATCCACATTCAACTTAAATCTCAGTTATTCAATGTATAATGGAACATCTTGGATAATTACTAAGAGGTCCCTCTAGTTAATCCTATTAGGGCTCTCATGAAAGTTCATTTAGGTTTTGCAAGGGAAATCAATCACATGAGGTTTTCATCAATACCTCCCAAGAGAAACTTGTAGAGATAAACCTGGATAAGAACTTTTTGAATCGACTAGGTTAGTATTAGACATAATGGTGTCACTAATTTTCAATGGATATTTCAATTAGCAATCTTTTTTTCAAAATGATGAGGTAATAAGACAAGTGCACCCATTATCATATAGAGCTAATTGTGAAAATATCTTCTTAAAGGATAGCAAGGATGATTCATTTAGGGGTGAGTGTAGAAATGTAGGAGGAAGATGTACATGAGAGTAAAGAACAACTCAACACAAGACTTAAATGATCCTTGATAGAAAGAACATGAAAATATTAGCCCATACCTCCAATTACTTGAAGTGAAAACAATGTTAAGCACATGACAAAGATCATATCACTTTGGAATCAGTACCAGATGAGTAATGGAGTAGGTTTCTGCAGTAATGGAACATGACGGTACCGGAACAGAGCAGTACCAGAACAAAATTCCATAGTACCAGAACAGAGAAGTACCAAAACAAAGTAGTACCAGAACAGAAAACTGAAAATAAGTAACAGGGGGCAGAAACAAAGTGAAGAGATGTATACGAGGGATTGCAGAATTTCATGGTAGGGAGCATGCAATAAATGAGGGCAGGAGGATGTATGAGAGTAACCACATGTTTAATACATAATTAGTATAATTCCTTAATAAAAAGAAAAAAATTTGATTTTATACATCCTATTGCTTGAACCATTTAAACTGAGTAGAAAAAACTTTGAAATTAGGATAAGGACTACCAACACCTCATTACTAGCACCAGATCACTTTAGTACCAGATGAAAATTGATTTCTTTTTTCCCAGTATTGGAATAACATAGACCTTCTCCTTTAGTACTGGATGAGCACAGAGCCTCTCCTACAATACCGGAGGAACGCATATTTTTTCCTAGTACCGCATGAACGTAGACCTTCTCCCACAGTACCAGATGAACACACATTTTTTTTAGTATCGGAAGAATGCATATTTTCGCCCAGTACTGGATGAGTGCAAGGGTGAATTTGTTGCAGTACGGTAACAACATAGAGATAATATTTGCAGTATCAGAATAGTAGAGAGATGCTATCCAGTATCAGATCACCATCAAATTTCATTCTGGTACTTACTGAGAATTGGATAAGGTACCTGGTGGCGTATTCTGCAAACTAGAATTTGTAGGATTCTCCTTGTGGCTAGCATACTCTGAGTATCAAGCTATAGAATATGCTATCAACCATTGTTACTGCAGGAAGAAACATATGAATTTGTTCTGTTGAAGTATCATGCTGGAAACTACTTTTGTTGCCACTCCCATTTTTTTAGAAAATAAACCTAACTATTATTGTCTCAGCAACCACTCCGCCATGCTTGAGGTTTTTCATGGCCTCATGAAAACAATGTGAGATGCTAAAAAAAGGGTTTCTTAGAGGCTTGTGAACATCTTCTAAAAACAAAACCAATAGAACTAATTAAAACTAGATTTTTATTCATGCTTAAAAATATAAAATTTAGGGAAAATGTCAAAAGTTGAATTATTAGCTATGAATAAAGTAGTTCAGAATTAACATTTAGTTTTAATTTCCATTAAAAATATCACTTATTCAATCATCCTTGTGAACTAGTGGTCTTAAAATACATAGGTAATGATAAATCACAAATGCATAATTTTTAACAACTTAAGGAAAAAGAAGAATTTTGAAGAAATAGGACATGAAACACTCCCTTAAGTGTTATCTTCCATTGACAAGGATGCCTTATCCTCTTTTGAAACCATTCCAGTATTATGTGTGCATTCAGAGGATGAAGAGCTTACCTTCTCATAAAATTTCATACACAATTATCATAACTTTTAGAAAGAAATCTACTATAGGAACAAAAGATCTTAAACCAATTGCTTTATTAACTTTTGACATTCCCATTTATGAAAAGTATGAAATATATGTTGCATTTTAATTATGTGAAAAAATTATTTATTTATCCACTATCGTACTCTAATTGAACAAAATAAAATTTTCTTCAAGTATAGGAATACTTCCAATGAAGCCATATGCATAACAGGGTTAGAAATATATCCATACTTGAGTTTAAAAGATAAATTTTAATGCATACCAGAGTATGAAGGACCAACTACTTTTATGATGAGATCAAACAATAATGAAAAGTAAAAGAGTAGTGTGACCTGACAACTAATTGGAACGATCTTTCAATAAGATCAATATATTCTCGCTTCCCTTCTTTGTTTAGGTCACACAACATGTCCTCCTTTTCCATGCCCTACAGAGTATCTTCTTCAAGATGATTGGTCTCTGAGGTACATACAGATTCTGCTGAGAGGCATGCTAATAAATCCTCAATCTTAGGTTCCAATGGTTGATCTCCATTGCATTCCATCCATGATTCTTGAGTCTCCTAAAAAAATTGACAATAGGAATCCGAAGGGACCTCTAAATCTTCTTGTAGAGAGATAACTAAATTCCCGGCTACTATCAAGATATGCTCTTCCTGAGAGTCATATATCCCAGTTGCTGCTAGAATGTGAGAAATTTCTTGGAGGGAAATTATTCAAGTGCTTGATCATCCTTGAAGTACTCTAGTTGTTCGATGATCCATGTCTCACAACACAAATTAGTACTTGGGGGTTCTTACAACACCCCAAACATGATTTATCATCAAAGATATGTATTTTAAAACTATTTGCAACAATAAACACACCAAAATTGAAATCCTTGCGTCATAGGGACCCTACTATCACCATGTTATCTGTTCGCACAAGCTAGCCCATCATAAAAACACAATTTTGCATAAAGGAAGGAAAACCACACTTTCATTAAAACAAGAGAGGGCAACCTAACTTTGGAGAAACCCCACTAAAGTGGATGCGTGGTCTTTTCCCACACATATTACCATATTTTCTCCACCCTTAGGTCATCCATAAAACCAATCCAAAACCATTAAATAAATATAATCCAAATACTACCTATTACCGTTTACAACTCCCCGACAATGGTGCCAAAATGTTGGTTCAATTATATGCATAATATATTACCAAACATAAATTATTGACCGATATTTGTAATCAATAGAGTTGATGCACTATATGTGCTGATAACAAATAGGTTCCTATGTATGTTTAGTATATCTTAGATAAGAAAACCATCAATAAAAAAATACTATGTTTTGGAATATCTAAATGCTTCACACAACTTCAAACCTAGAAGATAAATCTCATAGTAAAACTCTCAAACAAACACTCAATTGAAAAGGATCTTTATTAGATGACAAGTATGTTCATTAGAGGCTCATGAAATGGAGAGATGAAATTAGATATTTCATCCTTTATCAATCAAATTCACATAATAGTTGATAATGCACTCTATTTACTCTTAAAAAGAAACCAAACATGACCCTATCAATTCCAACAAAACCTTATTTAATACAAGAACAATCAATATGATTGAGAGAATTCATTATATGGTGCATGAAGGTGAGAGATGAACTCTGATCTCATTTCTTGTAACAACTCACTTCAAACTTGAAAGAAATTCTTATCTAATTCTGCACACTCTTCAAAATCAATTGATGCATCACAAACATAAATTTAATATAATCTTACAATCTTGCAATTCTCGAAATTACTTCATTTATACACAGGAAACATAATTTTTAATGAGATGTTCCATTTGTTGGATTATGTAATGTGAATTATGGACTCTCAATTGTTCATGTACTGCCACATTGTGCAATCAATTCTAATAGTGAAATCAAAAATGAAATCAAAACAACAAGTACAGGAAATAGAAATCTATACTAATAATTTACAATGAGATTACCAAGTTGGATCGGTGGGCCCTTGTCGATGCCAACATGGAATATTTCAGATCAGTAGATGCTAAATGCTAAAATACACATAGGAACATTGAATTCAAACTTCCATTTATTTTCAGCAAGTGAATTTACAAAAAGAGTTGGTTAAGAAATCCAATTTGCAACATACTAATTCCTCTCCTTTGGCTTAGAGCCATCACTCAATTTATATGATTTTTACATTACAAATTTGGATCTAGACAATCCAATCCAAATCAAAACCATTTTCCATCAATGGAGGTAGAGTACAACCATTTATCTAATCAAGGAAATGCATTTCCCACGAATCTGGGCATAATCTTAATTTCTGGAAAATTGGCAATGATTTAGGATGAATCGTTCCCCCTGAGATGGAGGTCCACATGTGTGAGATATGGAGATTATGACCCATATGTCTATATGAAAACACATTTCTGGAAAAAACCCATGTCCCAAAATTTTAATGCGCAGCATTATCTGCCTGGAAATCGAGGTGAAAATCCAGTACTGGAATGTTGGTACCGAAATCCTGTAGATAGGGTTTTAGTACCGGATTATCACAGTCATAGACCTATGTACCAGATTAGGTGCATTACTTGGTACCAGAATTGTGTAGAGAATGTTGGTACTGGATTAGGCATACAGTTAGTACTAGATCAATGTTTCTTAAGAGTCAAACAATTAGGATCATACAAAATCATGCATTTAATCAAATTAACTCAAGAAAAACTAAACAAATCATGCCTTAATCATAAGTTACCTCTCTATGCATATGGAAAAGGTCATCAAGTGTATTTTTGGAGTAAAAATTCAGTTATATATACATAGCATAGGCAAAATAGGCTTAGATAGAGGGTAATATAGGGTAATATAGGTGCCAAAATGGAGACTCAACACTAACCTTATTTATGGAAACGTCATTGTTACACATTATTTTCATCATCCCTATGACTGTTAATGATGTAAACCTATTTGTTTCCTTCAGAGGGGTCAATGGCCTGAGTTCCTGAAGAGAGAAGGGAGAATAACTTTCCCTGAGAAAAGAAGTTGCATTTTCCTGTGGAAAAACCCTTTTAAAAAGGAAGTTTGCAGGTTGCTATATAGGCAGGGTGCAAGAATGCCTGATTCTTATAGGTTGCACCATAGCTAGGTTGCGAGAGGTTCACAGGTTTCTCTATAGGCAGGGTGTGAGAATGCCTACACGTGGGAAAAACGACCGTTTTCTCAAATCTTCTAGAAGGAGAAACTTCCATGGTGAGGTGGCATCCGAATGGTTTGGATCTTAATCGCTTTCATGATTTAGTGGGATCATCCTAACCTCCTCACCTTATCCTATTCAACTTATAAAAGGAGAGGATTTCTCATGGAGAAGGTTAGCTTTGGTTAGCTTTGGAGCTTTTGGGATTAGCTTGGATTGGATAGAGATTTGGATATTTTTAGCTTGGCTAGATGAGCCACTTTGTCAAGACAGATTGTGAATGATCCCACTAAATCATGAAAGCAAGTAAGATCCAAACCATTCGGATGCCACCTCACCATGGAAGTTTCTCCTTCTAGAAGATTCAAGAAAATGCTCGTTTTTTCCACGTATAGGCATTCTCGCACCCTGCCTATAGAGAAACCTGTGAACCTCTCGCAACCTAGCTATGGTGAAACCTGCGAGAATCAGGCATTCTTGCACCCTGCCTATATAGAAACCTTCGAACTTCCTTTTTTATAGGTTTTTTCCATAGGAAAATGAAACTTCTTTTCTCAGGGAAAGTTCTTCTCCCTTCTCTCTTCAGGAACTCAGGCCACTGACCCCTCTGAAGGCAAAAAATAGGTTTACATCATTAACAGTCATAGGGATGACGAAAATAATGTGTAACAGTCATGATGTATATGAGTATAGGCCTCATAGTTTTATTATTAATTTGAAAAATAAATTATACAGGATACCCGAGGTAGTCCCACCTAGTGTTATTTTCATGATCGTTGCCATGCAATGCATAAAGGTCATCTCTTAGATCAAGAAGTTTGTATTCTTCGTGATTCACTCTCAGATTGAGTGAAATATCACAACCACATCCAGGACCTCTACATCTAACCTCTCCACATAACAAAATAAAGTTCATAAGGTCATGGAAGAATACTCAGATATCTTCTCCTCACCTACTAGGGTACCTCTGCACTCTCAAGCCAAGCATCCCATCGATCTGACCCCATGCACACTGCTACCCAATGGGTCAGTCTACATCCACTCTTTGTTAGAGAATGAGGATATCGAGCAGTATATCCAAGAACTTCTCCACAAGGGGCACATCTGTCCCATATCATTGCCTTGTGGGAGCCCAATTGTGTTGGTGCATAAGAAAGAAGAGATCTAGTGACTCTACATTTACTACCAGGCCCTAAATAAAGTCACAGCCAAGAAACGGTACCTAATTCCCTAAATCGATGACCTTCTAAATCAGCTCATGGGGGCCAAATAATTTAGTAATATTTATCTTAAGTCTGGCTACCACTAGGTCCCAATAGAACAAAAAGATGTATGAAGATCACCTTCAAGTCAAAAAAGGTATTTTTGAATGGTTATTCATTCCCTTTGGTTTGAAAAATGATTCAGTCACTTTGATGGAAAATATCCTATGACCTTTCACCAATAATTTTGTAGTGGTGTATCTAGATGGCATCCTCATCTACAGTAAGACTTTGGCAGAACACTTGGAGCATATTCAATAGGTTCTTCACACCTTGCAGTAGCACAAGCTATATGACAACTTGGAAAAATTCTCCTTCATCATAGACAGGGTCCATTACCTTGGATACATCATTGATCAACATGGTGTACATGTGGATCCATACAAGATCCAGGTCATCCATGACTGGACAACCCCAACCACACTCACTAAGGTTCAGATCTTCTTTCTCCTTTCCAATTTCTATCACAGGTTCATGTTGGGATTCTCCCATATTGCATGGGACCTCAGCCAAGTAACCAGGGAAGTAAGGAAAAAAATATGTGGGCCCTATTCCAACAACAACAATTCAATGATTTGAAGCAACGCTTGTGCTCAACCCCAGTACTTTCATTACCGTACCTGCAACAACCTTTTGAGATCGTGATAGATGCTTTAGACTATGTTGTGGGCATTTTTATCACTCAACATGACTACCCCATGGAATATCATAGTGAGACACTATTAGATGTTGTTTATACGTACCCTAATTATGACAAAGAAATATACTTCATTGTGAAAGCCTACCGCTAGTGGAGACATTACATTCTTGGGAAGGAGACAGTCTTCCACATTAATCATAAGCCACTGCCGTTCATGTAGACACAAGGCAAAGTTCAGAATGACCACCATCAGAAGTGGTCCACATACTTGTAGTAGTTCTACCTCAATATCAAGTATAAAACATGAAGTACCAATTGATTAATTTATTTCCTCAGTCACTCTCTAGTCGCGGCACTCACCACGGTGCTAGACTCTTGCAACCACAATACCTTCGGATGGCCCCACCTCTATGATACAGACCCTAAATTCACCACCAACTACAAAATGTTGGGTGCAAACTTAGTTGTCACTAATTTCCATATTTAGGACGAGATATTGTTCCATATAGGCCATATTTGTGTTCCATCAAGCGAGTGAGCGAAGCTGATTTGGGAAGCCCACTACAATCGGATGTCAAGACACTTCAACGTAGAAAAGATAGTGGCAGTAATGTAAAAACAATTCTATTGGTCGAAACTTTGACATGATGTGGGAAAGTATATTAGGTCGTACATTACCCGTGTTATTTCCAAACCGACCACTAAGAAACATGGCATGTACACCCCTCTACCTACTCCTGACAAGCCATGGAAATCCATATCAATGGACTACATGTTGGGCCTTCCATCAACCAAGAGGGGAAATGACTGTGTTTTTTGGTTGTTGATCACTTTTCCAAGATGGCGATTATGACCGCCTATAAAAATATCATCACAACATAGGCCACCTCCAAGATCTTCTTTGAACGAGTATGGGTACATTTTGGAATACCAAAAACCATTGTCTCATATCGAGACAGTTGATTCCTCAACACATTATGATCGAGACTCTAGCCACTATTGGACACCAATATCACCAAATCCACTACTTTCCACCCTAGACAGATGGCCAAACTAAGGTCATCAATCGGATCATTATGCACATCATGTGCATGTACAATTTCAAGCACCCCCGAACATGGGATGAGAGTCTTCCCTATGTTCATCATAGCTATAACTGAGCCCTACATATCTCAACTGACCACAACCCTTTCAGGTGGGGTTGGGATTCCAACCATTGGGTCCCATGGATGTTACACTACCCCTTGTGGCTACCTTGGTCGACTCATACCCTTCTCCAACTGAGGATGACAAAGCCACCTATTTCATTGAGTGGATCCAAGACATTCGCCAACAGGTTCAGGATATTTTATAGAAATCCAATGCCAAGTACAAGCAACGTCATGATCAACATCGGATGCCACATAAGTTTCAGGTGGGAGACAAAGTTTGGTTGCACTTGAAAAAATAATGCCTTACAGGGAACCATCAGAAGATTCACCCACTCTGTTATGGACTTTTCACCATCACCAAGGTTGTGGGTGAAAATTATTTTGAGCTCAACATTCCCCCTTTCCTTGGCCTACACCCAATGTTCAACATGGCTCTCCTTCAACCATATTTCCCACCATTATTGGACACCTCAGAGATAACAGAATAGTTGAAAACAAAAGATCTAAAACCTGACTACAAGCAATATGAATCCAATGATTATATTGTGGACACATAGTTCAAGGGAACTCGACAACCAAGGATACATCTTTATCAAGTTGTCAAAGCAGGGAAACTCCTGCACCAAGGCAAGTGGCTCACTAAGGGCCAAATTCAGCAGAAAATTCCTCATATAATGGAGTAACTCAATGAAATGGATACCATTACTTCATAAGGGGGGATTATTGATCCATATGGATTTATATGGACTCCCACCTATTCCATTCGGTTCATTTTGTAAGTTTTACATTTTGGCAGTTTTTTTCTAATTTTCGAGTCCCTGGCTTCTGGGGCCATTTTGAGGCCCTAAAAATATTTTTTAGGGATTTCCATAATTATACCGTCGATGGAATCAGATTGTAATGGAAAAATGTGTATTCCTCGGATAGGCCTTTCCAATGGGTTATCGTGTGCCTAAAACAAAGATCGTATGAAAAAGTTACAACCCAGGGAAGTTGGTGTACTGACTTACCCCAACGGGGCCCACATGACTTTTGGTGCTTCATCTCCTAGGGTTGTGTTTTTGGATGTATAGGGTTTTGGAATTCATTCTTATTGTCAAAATTTCTATATATCCTCATTGTAATCAACTTCTTTCGAATGAGTGTAGCCATCACATCTCTTCTCAGAGATAAATCACCACCATTCCAACAAGCTTATTTTATGTTGCATTTTACAGTTTCATCTTATTTCCTTATTGAATAGAAACCAGTTTTATTGTATCTCTGTTATTTTGTGTTAAGAATATTTTAATATTAATCTCTATTCATTTTGTTCTTATCATAAAATCCAGATCAAGGACTCTTAGAGAAATGTCCAAATGACAATGGAATGATTCATTGAGTTTTTATTTTAATTGTAGTTTTGTAATTTTCGTAGTTTGTGATTTGTTTAATTCTTTTAATTCAATTTATTTTCATATTTGCAATAGATTAATTTTTTTTTATTATCTTAATTAATTTAATTAATTTATATTGTTGTAAGTGTTGATATAGAATAATATCATCACTATGCTCTATGGAGGTAGGGCCCACTCCAATAGAACAGATTGTTGTGTAGCTTATGTAGTTTTCCTTAATTTCCCATTGTTTGATTTAATTATGTTAGTTGTTAATTATTTGTTGTGTGATTCAATTCATTTATGTTGTTAATTATTCAAGAGGGATTGTATTTATTCAGTCATGCAATTGATTATTCACATAGGATTGTATTTCATTATGTTCTTAACACAATGATTGCAATTGATGTTTGGAGTAATGTCAGTGATCATCTTGGCAAGGATTAGGCTCTGATTTCAAGGACTTAGTTGATTTATTTTCCAAGAAGTAGTTGATTGATTTCCTTTTAGCATGTGTGATTTATGTTCAGCAAGTGTGGTGTGAGTTTCAATTTTTGCAAGAGTAATTTATAGTCTCAATTCTGCAATTAGTTTTATTGCACATAGCTAGGGTTTCTTCGAGAAATAGTTGAGTCATATTCATAATACCTACAACTAGTTTGAACTTCCTTTCCATCACATTAGTTAGCATATTTACTTTTTTTCAAGTGTGACATTTACTTTATTATCTGTGTTTTTACTTTCCAATAAGAGTGATTTAATTTCCTGCATGTGTGTTTACTTTCTTGCAAGTGTGATATTTCGATTCCTACAAGTGTGATTTACTTTCCACAGTTTATATAACCTTTCCAAGGCTTGAGAATTGTTTATACTCTGACCACAAATGTAATCATTGATACTACGATTACATATCAAACCAATGGGAGAGTAGATCGTATCTTTCATATACAGTGCATCGTAAATCGCAAGTTCCATACGAGCCCTAGATTGATAATTAAATGCACATTTGTTTTAGCGGTCTTTCTAAGAAATTAGAAAGTTAATTAAAAATCATGTCACAATACATTCAGTAAACTAATTGACTAGTCTTAATAAACAAATCTTTCCAAACACAAGGACTAAATATCCATGATTCAATTAGAGAATCTTGGCTTACATTTATTAGTCACATATATGCTTGTAAAATACTCCATGATCTTATAGAGAAAAGTATTGGAAGAATATGAGAAAAATACTCAAGAACCCAGACTTATGCTCAATTCATAAATACAAGAATAAATCTATGAGAAAAATAATGTACAAGAAGGAGGAGAAAGAAAAATGGAGATATTTTCTTGTTGATTAGAGATTTGGCTGCATGCTAATGATTGGACCTTTTCTATTCTGATCTTCTAACTATGCTCTAACCCATTCTTTGATGGTGCTCTACCTCTTTTAAAATTTGTTTCCAATGCTTCTTGTAGTTAGGTTTTTGGTCTTTCTAGGAACTTCCATGTGCTTTTATTCTTGGAGTATCGATTTCAATTAATTCTTCATTGAAATCTCATTAATGGCTTTATGTAATTGAAATTATTTCCTTAAATTGGATTCCTTTTAAAAAGTAGACCATGTTTTAATTTTATGGGAAATATATTTGACCTTTCAGCCATGGAAACCATTCTAGATACAATATTCATCATCCCATATTTCCAATGAATCCTCCTAAGAACAATTTGGAGTTATATATCTCAAGTTACAAGATCCGGAAGTTTAGGTTCCAAGCAAATTTATTAGCAAACTGTGAAAATATAGTTCATTTTTATTTTATTTATGGGAGAATTATGGCCAATTTTATCCCTTGAAACCTATTCCATCACCTTCCTTGTTGAATCACATTTCCAACAAGGTATATTTTTTCCAAAATCGACACCCAGATCTCGTGTTATTGCCACTAGAAGATCCATACTCAACATTCATCCATCCAATTTGTGGGTTAATGTTGGCCTTCCAATAAATTTATCCTTTTAAAAAACATTCTCCATCACACATGCATTGTGGTAATTGAGAGAGTAGTGTATATATAGTAAATCTTACCATGCCTTTCATGTGGAACATAAGGAAACTATGGAGATCGACCCTTAGGAAATCCACGACTTTAATAACTTTTTGATGTCCCACTTTCCCAATCATCATCTAGTAAGCATTTGTGTCATTTCCCAGTCAACATCGAGTCAACAGCCATGTCATCACCATGTGTCACAATGTCATTAGATACAATAGGCTACCAAATGTCATCATGTGATTGGTCTCTCACCACATGTTGTAGTGTCATAGGTCGCCACATGTCATGGTTACATAGGGAAGATAAGGTGACATGTGTCATGATGTGATTGGAGGAATAAAAATTGGGAAAATTACTAAGTATGGGAGAATGGGGAGAAGGACAAGAGGAGAAGGGGAGTAATGATGGGTTTGTGAGGGTATGGTGGGTTTTCGGGTTGTTAGGGTATGTACTGGATGTGAACGTGAAATTGAGGAGGTGAGGGGATGGTAACATAGGAGAATGGAAGGATGAGGAGGTTTGTGGGGGTAGGGGAGTGTGGAGGGTGTGGAGTGTGAACCTGTGGTGTATGGAGTGAAGTGAGGTAGAAACAAAACAATTCTAAGTATGGGACTAGGAGGGTATGGGAAGAGGGAGTAAGGGGAGGGGAGATGGAGGGACAGGGATGTTGAGAAATTATAAGTGTGGGAGAGGGGTGAAGTGAGGAGTTTTAATAATTTTGACAAATTTCTAAGTATGGAGAATAGGAGAGGGATATGAGTGGGGAATGGAGATTAGAAAATTTCAAGAAAACTTCTAAGTATGGAGAAAGGGAAATGAGAGGGAGAGTATTGTAGTACCAATAAAATGATAAAGTTCCAAGAAAATGAACATGGATCCAAGAATTGAGCATGGTTCCAAGGTTTCTATGAACATAAGCATGGTTCCAAGAAAACTTAGCATTCTTTGGGTGGTTAGACAAAAAATTGGATATCTTAATCATACATAATCAAATTTTTAATCCATAAAATACATGACAAAGATGATATTGACAGCTACACTATGAAATGATGATAATTCAAAATTTGTTTCTTCCGACATCAATTTTTTTTTTTTTTTTCCTATAGCGGGAAACCTAGGTGATCAAATGTTTTGATTAACAACTGGCTCCAACTGTGGGACAATCACCCCTTGTGGGTTGCTAAGAACACTAGAATATGAATACCATCTTCCTTCTCCATAAGGCTATGGATTCTTCTTAATAATAACTTCGTGTATTTCCTCCTCCATGGAGTCATCTTCAAACATTACCTCCATCTAGAAACTGCTTTATTATGCAAAACTTGGACTCAAGAAACAAACTATGTACAAATAAAATATACCTACCCTATCCTACTTGGACGAAAGGGACACTTTTAGGTGTAGGTATATTTCCAATGGATCCATTCAAACATCCAATTGATCTATGGAATGAGCTCCAAAATTAGGGAACATATCGAGGTTGATATCAAGGTGTCGAGAGTATGCTCAAAGAATACTAAGTAAAAATGAGCCATATGTGACCAAAATTTTATTGCATTGCTTGGAAAACAATGATTTAGAACCATTATTCAATTAAATAAATTCTTTTTTGATCAAGAATTTTTCTTTCTTTGATTAGATGAGGAATTTCCAACCTAAGAAAACTTTCATTTTTCTCCTTATTCCCATCCAATATTCTTGATTCATTGGCAATGACCTGAATGAATTCTTCCTTCATGCAATGGAAATATTTCCCATCATTATTCTCAAGATTATTTTCTTCAACCAATTCTTATTTTTTTCAATGTTCTTGTGACTTTCATCATCTATTGCAACATTTTCCGCACAAGCATGTTGGATGAAATCTTCTTCTTCATTTGGTGGAGGCTCCTCAATTTCATTATCAAATTTGTTTCTTGAAAGATACTCATATGGAGTATATGAAAGGATGAAATATTCATTTCCTTGCTTCCATATGGGAGAGGGTGAGTGAGAAAATGTTTTAGAAAATGAAGTTTCCAACACATGCCAATTGGTAATGGTCCCAGGAAATAATGAGTAGAACCATTCATGAGCATTCTCATGCAGAGTTTGTGAAAATAATTGACATGTAACATTATCTTGAGTGAGATTGAAAACATCACATGTGATTTTTAATACAAATAAGTGTTTCTCTACATCCTTCGAAGTATTCCCAAAGAATGTGGAAAAATTTTCAATAAGAATATCAGGCATCCGAAAATCTACTTCTGGTATATTTAAAGGGATTTTATGTAGTACCCTCCTTCTTTGAGTACCTCTTCCTTTTTATGCATATTGTAAATCCATTTATGGGATTGGTGGATAAGGTAAAGTATCATCGTGACATGCAATAAACTACTTAAAGGATTCATAATATATCTCTTCTTGAGATTTTTGAATCTTTCCAATGGAATTGTCATATCTTTTAAGAGTTCTTTGAATGGAATCACCAGGGAGTTCATATTCCCAAATATTTGGTGGTTCTTGGATCTTTTTGAGGTCATTTAAATATATCTGAATATGATTTTTATAAACCTCGTGCATCTAGAATAAGAAGCAATCTTCTTTGAATATTCTTTTCAAAACTTTGAACCATGGAGACTTTTGTTCCTCAATCATATCTGAAACAAAGATTTAGATATCTTGAAAATAATTTTTCCCTAGTATGGTAACCAAAAATGTTAATGTTCAAATTGGTCAAGATACAAATAGAAACCTCACAAGGATAGAATATCCCCCTGTGTTTTTATAGAGGTGGTTCTCCTCTGTAATTTTCCAAAAGATGTAGCTTGATGTTCTTGGATTTTATTGTCAAATAAGAGAATGGTAGACAACAAGCCCCAAATATTTATTGTGTTAATTTGTATATGGAATGGTTCTTGATAATAGGATTTATTCTTGAATGGACCAATCAGCATGAAAATTTGAGGAAAGGATTCAACATCAAAATAGATATATTCTCAGCTTCACTATTACAACCCTCTGACATGCATGCAATATAAAGATGCATCTATGTCTTCCTACAATAAAAATAATGAAATGGTATTGATCATTTCAGATAACTTTAAATGATTATTATAGTTAAAACTAAAAATAATTTGATAAGAACACTCTAAAAATATCACACTCATAAATCCTAAGACCTGAGAAATCATTAAAGTCATTCCCTGAAATAGTTCTATGTGGAGTTTATTATGTGAAATATATTCTTCATTACAAATAATTCAATAAATCGATTGACTAGTGCTTTAGAAACAAATCTTGTCAAACACAAAGACTAAATATCAATGGATCAATTATAAAATCTTGGCTTACATTTATCAGTCACATATATGGATGTAAAATACTCCATGATATTATAGATAAATTTCTTGGAAGAATACAAGAAAAACACTCAAGAACACATCCTTATGCTCAATTCCAAAATACAAGCATAAAGCCTTGAGAAAAATAGTGTAGCAGAAGGAGGAGCAAGAAAAATGGAGATCTTTGTTTGCTAATCATAGATTGGATGCATGTTTATGGATGGACCTTTTCTATTCTTATCTTCCGATTTCCCTCAGACCCCTTATTTGATTGTGACCTATCTCTTTTAAAGTATGCTTCCAATGCTTCTTGAAGTAGTTAGGGTTTTGGTCTTTCTAGGAACTTCCAATGTTTTTCTTCTTGGAGTAAACACTTAAATTAATGCTTAATTGAACTCTAAATTGAATTTATGTCGTTGAAATGTGTTCCTTGAAGTGGGTCACATTTCATCTTTAGTAAAAAAAATTAATAAACGTTTATTTTATAATTTTTAAATTGGGTTTCTTTTAAAAAGTAGATTGTGTTTTAATTTTCTAAGCACCATATTTGACCTTTCATCCATGGAAACCATTCTAGATGCAATATTCATCATCCCATATTTCCAATGAGTCCTCTAGAGTGCAATTTGGAGTTCTGGATACCAAGTTATAATCTCGGGAAGTTGAGGTTCCAAGAAACTTTATCAACAAACCATGAAGACATAGTTAACTATTCTTTTAATTTATGGGAGAATTATGGCCAATTTCATCCCTTGAAACCTATTTCATCACCTTCCTCGTCAAATTATCTTTCCAACAAGATATTTTGTTTTGAAAGTTGACGCTAATATCTCGAGTTATGGCCTCTAAAAGTTCATTTCTCAGTAGTCATTCATCCAATTCATGGGTTAATCTTGGCCTTCCACTAAATTTTTCCTTTAAAAAAAATGATCCATCCCACATGCATTGTGATAATTGATAGTGTAGTGTATATATATATACTAAATACTACGATGCCTTTCATGCAGAACATAAGGAGACTATGGAGATCGACCCTTAGGAAATTCGTTACTTTAATACAATTTGATGGTCCACTTGCCCAATAAGCATCCTTGGCATTGCCCAGTCAACATCGAGTCAATGTCCATGTCATCACCATGTGTCACAGTATCATTGGATAACAAAGGTTTCTACATGTCATCATGTGATTGGTCACTCACCACATGCCATAGTGTCATATGTCACCACATGTCATGGTTAGATAGGGTGGATAAGGTTCCATGTATCATGATGTGATTGGAGGAATAAAACTTAGGAAAAATATTAATTATGGGAGAATGGGGAGAAGGAAAAGAGGAGAGTGGGAGTAATGGCGGGTTGTAGGGTTTGTGAGGGTATGGAAGGTTGTTGATTTATTATAGTTTGGATTGGATGTGAAGGTGAAATCGTGGAGGTGAGTGGATGATGACGTAGGAGAGAGAAGGGATAATGAAGGTTGTGGGGGTAGGGGGGTATGGTGGGTGTGGAATTTGAACCCACAATGTATGGAGTGAAGTGAGGGAGAAACAAAAATGTATAAGTATGGGACTAGGATGGTTTGGGAAGAGAGAGTAAGGGGAGGGTATATGGAGGGTTAAGGAGGGTGAAAAATTAAAAGTTTGGGAGGGGTGAAATGAGGAGTGTTAATAAATTTGAAAAAATTATAAGTATGGAGAATAAGAGAGGGATATGAGTGGGGAATGGAGATACGAAAATTTCAAGAAAATTTCAAAGTATGGAAGAGAGTATGCAGAGGGGAAAATGAGAGGTAGAGTATTGTAGTTCCAATAAAATGGTAAGGTTCCAATAAATTGAACATGGTTCGAAGAGTTATAATAATATAAGTGTGGTTCCAAGAAAAAATAGCTTTGTTGCACATGGAAAAAATGCTCTTTGGATGGTTAGAAAAAAAACCTAGATATATTAAGAATACAAACTTGGATTTTTAATCTGTAAAATGTGTGATGAAGTTGAGAATGAGGGATATGCCATGAACTGATTATGGTTCAAAATTTGTTTCTTCTGAAATCAAATATTTTTATTTTTCCAAGAGTGGGAAACCTAGGTGATCAAATTTTTTTATCAACAATCCTCTAGATGAAGTTCAAATTCTTCAAGGTTTGGTGACCTTATTGAATCTTGTCTTATTTCTCCTTTTGAAGCTGCAATGTAACCACATATATCAAATTATGACATCCTTCTTCAATTTTGGATTGCATTTTTTATTTTACCTCATTAGTATTTAGGTATTCCTCAACCTTCTTGCAAATTTCCTCTTCAAGTATTTTGGTAGTTTCTTCATCTAATATGTTTTCTTTTTCTTGATTTTGATGATGCCTCTTTTCTTATTTCAATATCTTAACCTCATCCAATATTTTTATTATGGTATAGTAATCTACATATTTCTTTTGCAATTCTTCCCTTGACTAATTTTTTTCAAACTTTACATCGCAAATGTTTTCATTATTTATCTTGTTAACCTCCTTAATGAGTGATTCATTAAGGGATTGCATCTTGGAAAACTCTTAATATTTATTAATAATATATATTCTTAATTCCTCATTCTCCTTTTTCAATTTGGAGACTTTTTCTTTTTATTCTTTTAACTCATCTCAAATTGTATACATTGCCTTCATTTTTGTATCCCTAATCCATTTATCTGAGAAGAATTTTTCAAATTCTTCCCATGTGAGGTTCCATCTAGTATCCTTATCAATACTCATTTACCACTTTCAAGATTCACCAAAAGTATAAAAATTTGTTTTTTAAGTATTCCTATCATATTCCTTTATCAACCTCAACCATTCCATAGGATTGATTTCGTCTTTATCTTGATCTCTTGTAAATTCAAGTATTTCCATTGATTTTTAACTAAGGTATAACAACAATAAACAAATTCCAACCTCCATATATTAAGTATAATTATCTCAAAGATTTATAATCCTTTCTATAATATAATATTATATGTTTTCTCTTTCCAATGGATTTTGAATCATCTCAATCGGACATCCCAATCAAAAGTTATGATAGTTTTAAGTGAAGATACCTTTGAAACCCTGATTTGGAGTTTTTCATGTTTGTCGACCTTCCTTCTGATGTGTTTCTAAAATTTCATCCCTACTGAGTCTGAAATTTCATCTTGTAGTACCCTAAAATTTATTCTCTGTAATTCCATAGGTCTGACCAAAATTGGAATTGCCAATTGAAAGTTACATTAACTTTCCCAATTCTTTCTTATTTTTGGCCTTTTCTATAGAGTGAACTTGTATAGAATTCCACGTGTCAAATATTTAATAAAATTGTACCAAAAATACTATGGACTTACCTCTTTCAAATGCAACTGGTCTCACTGAATTTGGATCCTCTCTAAAGAAGATATGATTGTTTTACTCGAAAGACCCGCTTGAGACTAGTAATAGGACTAGCCAAAAACCTTATCTTTCATAAGGTATATCTCCAAAATTATAGTGAATCACAACCTAGAATTTGTAACAAAGGTACCTTGTGATATATTCTAAATAAAATCCAAATTTCACTATCTAAATCATCCCAAAACACATTATAGGGAAAATCCCAAGATGACTCATTTAAAAATGAATTCAAGACGTGTTAGAAACCCTATATTCCATAGGTTGTATATTCAAAAGTATAATGACCCAGAAGATTAAATTTGTACCACATGTACCTTGATATGTCTTCTAAATAAAATCCACGTTTTGTTGTCTAAATAATCCTAGAAAAAATGTTATAACAAAAATGCTAAGATGACTTGCTTGGAGAAGAAAAACCCTAGAACTGATGCTCTTATACCAATTTCTTAAGATATGTACACACCATGTACAAAATATGAGAATGGATCACAACTCCAATATAGACAAGTTATACAATAACTCCTTAAATAACAGGAGAACCTCCTCCAAATACACAATTACATTCATACATCACAATCCACTTCTCTCAATGATGAATACATGATCTCTATGTATACCTATTCACACCTACACATGAGGCCCCTTTACTATTAGGCCAAACCTATTACATATATATTTACACATTTACATTTAACCCTATATATACCCCCTTTGGGTCATAACATCCATTGTGCCAAACTGTTTTAACTTGATCAAACAACCTAAATGGTGGGTATCTATGTCAAAGCATTTATAAAGCTATGAAACAAATTATTTCCAAGAAACATACCTATGGAATTCATTTTTATGCCATTTCCACCATTACCAGGGTTTAGGATCTATTGAGTAAAAGAAATGGAAGTCCTCCTCACAACATTTTTTCGAATCTTATTTGGCTAAGACAACATAGGCAAGATTATCACCCTATTTTATAGACTTATTGCAATATCAATTAACCTTCGAGATATTATCTTAAAGACAAATTGTTGTTTTTAATCATTTATCAAATGAAAACTGAAACAAAGAAGACTGATTTTTTTCGATAATAATTTAAATAAGAAGAAAAATCACATAATCTGATAGAAATAAGAAAGGCCAAGAGAGTTGCAAAACCATCAATGATTTTATTCATTCATTCTATAACAACCAGTTGAATGTTTAACATCCTAAGGTAACACACGCATAGGCCATTGGTGCCTTCAAATCAGACCAAGAATGATAATCCAATAGCCACAACTTGCACTTCATTATGACTCTACACAAGAATCCTATTTAGCACTGAGAAATTAATCCATAAACCGAAAGATGTTTTCATACTATCAAACATATAATCGACCTGGAAGCATAAAAAAATTCAATGCTCCTTGGTCCTAGCTTTTAGTCACCTTCAATAGACTCTTATCAGAGCAATGTTTTATTTTTCTTCACTTTTTCCATCTTACCTCTAGGGATGATTTTAGGGGCTAAATTTCGCTCATGGGATATTTTTCCATGGTTTTTCCCAAAAAATGATTCGTTATTCTAAAAATGATTCGCCCAAATTCTATAGGATAAAATTATTTTACCTTTAAAATCACCAAACTTTTATACCCACTATATAAAATCCTTAGAAATTTGAATTTTTTTTATAAAAATATCGCCAAACATTTATAGTTGCCATATGAAGGATTAGTAAGATTCGCCAAGGTTTCTACATTTTAAAATAAATTTCTATCCTTAAAATCATCCTTGCTTACCTCCTTTTAATATCTCCCAAGTAGTTGAATTACTCAATCACTTCTACTTAATTTATTAACTAACAATTAGTTAGTAAATAGGAGAGTTGTTAAGTAAGTTAATAAATAATAATAACAATATGATAAGGGTATTAAATAAAACTAATAAGTGGGGACCCCCTAATTCTCTTTAATGAATAAATAAACAATTTCATCCTTGTAATATCAATCTCACCACATCATACAATTCATGTCATTATTATGTACAAAATGAAATAATCATAAGAGCCCCTTGTCACTCCATGTGGAAATTATGTAATCTACCAAAATCTATCCATTTCATAATTTATCCAAACATGAAGCATGTAAAATATAAGGTTGTCCAAAACAGTGCTAGCAAATATGAGTTGTCAAAATAAACACGATTTGTCCAAAAATGATATGTTGTCCAAACTAAAGTGCAAACAAGTCCATATATAGGTGCCAAAGAAATTATGAGAAACAATATTTACTATGAGAGGTTTCCCTCTCTTGATATGACTACTCTCATCCTTTCCATTTTTTTCCAATTGATGAATCTTCAATAGCATATTCCTGATCATTCTCTTGCATATGGGAAGTGACTGAATGAGAATATTCATGTGATGATTTTGATCTGGATTCTGCTACTTTCTCTTCCTCGATGTTTTTTTCAAGATCAGTGATTTTGGCCTTCTTATAGGCATGCAAGGCTTGGGATTGAGGCTACAAATTCCAATGTGGAGGAGGAGGTGGTGGAAGTGAACCAATGGGCCAAGCATGAAAGGGAGGTTATTTTATTTTATCAATATTTGTCCATACTTGTGAGTGTCTGGGAGGAGGGTACACAATATCTTGCTAGCCATCTCATTCTGAAATAATTAAAGGATTGGATTTATGATTTGGAACTGGTATTCCAATATTTGGGTGTGTATTCTCAAGAATAGGAAGAGGTATGTAAGCTTGTTGGCCAGCCAAGCTGAGGAACCCTGTTTGTAACAATTTATTAAACTCTTATGAATATACATCCAAATGTATAGAGAACCTTAATATTTTGTTTCCCCTTTGTTAGGGACCCAATCCTCTACCTTTGTTATTACCCCTCCTGCTATGACTTCCTCCACTAAAAAAGATCATTCTAACACACATTCACAAATATCAGAACCATAGCATGACTAATCAATCATCTAAAAAATTTCAAAAAAATAATTTAGACCTCTCTCTATATACATAACAATACATGTGCAATAAATCAATATGCATTCCACATTCTATAACTAGTAATTACTTAGAACAAGGATTTATAGGGCTCTTGGCATTTCATGATCAGGTTTGTAATGAGTGGAAAAAGGTAAGTATGATTGGGAAGTGAAACACAGATTATTCATTTACCATGATTAGTTCCATCACATTAGCACCTTTTAATATGAAACAGAACCAAGATCAAACCAACTAAACACTCATTTTTCAACTTGTATAATTTTTCCATGAAATGTTTCATACAATTATAATCTAATCATGGTGATGAAACATGTATTTGGGTTGATGGAAGGGATTGTAATGAACAAGAAATGTTAAGTATGATGGGGAAAACACAATGGACATGTTTATACTACAATTATCTACATTATCAGTCAATCCTTACAATTCCAACAAATAGGATTATGGTCACCACATAGTCTATATCTGATTCCATAAAGTATACATTTTGAAAAACATAGATGTCACACAACAGTTTTGTCATCATTCAAATTGTTCTCAAAATATTTTCCTATCACATTCCAAGCATTATTTTTTTTTAAATGATCAAAATCCATGTATTAGTCCCTTTTAACACCGAATTTCATCTTCAGTCAAAATATTACAGATTATTGTCAACATCAAATATGAAAAATTCATGTAGAAAGAGCTCAAAAAATCAACAGAGTCGCCAAACAAACATTTGAGTTATCCAAACAAACATATTCTTTATCTACACTCTTAAATGATCAATTTCATTTCTTATCAAACAACACTCGAATGTAACAATGCTTTTTAAATATAACCCCAAACTAGATATAGCCTCGTATTTGCAAGGAGATGACATACAAACATATGCATTTAAATAACTCAATCAATATCATGGTATCATTCCCTTATTATGGCCAAAAGGTCATGAAATTTAACCTGACATAGATGTCACAAAACAACAAGGGTTTCAAAACCTTACCACCACCAAAGAAAAACCATGAAATCTGTGTGTCCCAATGGGTTACTAAGAAACAATATCAGACTCTAGTGTGACATTGTCACAAATTTGATCAGAACAAACAGAGATAGTGATGCCTCCTTTTTGTTTTCGGTCTTAAACATTGACCATAATCAAAATGACCAGGGTTTTACAGGATTCTAATTACCAATGAATAATAGAATGTCGATAATAGGAGGGATTTGACCCAAAACATTTTATTTCAGACTACAACAAGGTTATGCATAGAGTCACATGATATTTTATGAAACAATGTAGGGTCTACAACACTAAAACACCAAAGATCCAAAATGTTAGACCTTTCCATTTTAATGATCCGTATATAAACATAGACCAACATGATAAATAGGCAACCAATAGCCATAATTATGGAAATCAACCATCCATCATAACATTCAAACTTTTGTTCATGCATTTTTCCAAAAACGGGAGAAAACCACCTTCTTGTTCTTCAAAACAGAACATGAAAGCATTGAATGGAAAGCACAACATCCAATTACAGATTGAGGAAAAAATTATTAAGAAAAAATCACATTAGATGATATGGAATTGAAACCCTACTACCTGGTGTTGTGTAGGTTAAAAGTCACCTTCGAGTGGTTGTTGCAGTTGCCAGAGCTCAATTTTCACTAACAAATGAAATTAATGCAAAAACCTAAAAGGGTAACTTCGAACAACAATATGGTGCATTAATTGTTGGTTACATCATGCTAGGGTGATGGCCAACATTAATCACTTGTTAAACCCAAGATAATCCATGTCAAAACCTCAAGCAACCAACAGGTTCCAAGTAAGCGCCAATGCATTTTGGATCACATGTTACCAATGCATCCACCTACCATATTAATCATCATCGACACACAACAATTTCCATCATATGGTATATGCATACAAGATGTCCCACATGCGTTTGAAACATCAACATTCACTAACATATGAACTTCCAACACTTAGCCACTAAAATAAAGTTCGTCGGCCATACCATGCAATGTCAATAAAATATACATGTTGGATCATATCGATATGATATACAATATGTGTGAGGTGTGAATAATATCCCATATGCATTAAGACCTTCAACATTTTTCCAAATATAAATCATTATGCTATCACAATGTAACAATAAGGTTGACACTCCCACATCCTTGTAGCTTGTCTAATATGTATTGGACCATGTACATATAACCTATGTAATATATATAAGTTATGTGATATGTGCATATGTATGCATGTCACCCTTTTCTTGTATGTCTAAAACTCAACAGCTAGTGGGTAAATATCATGTCGATGCATTCATAAAAAAACAAAACAGTCTTTTATCATTTGAAACAATAGCCATAAAACACCCTTTCTGAACATGAATTTGCCTAGCATTTGTACTTATAATAAAATCAAATTCCCAAAGAGAAGTTTTGAATACCATTTGAAACCACTCAAGCTCATATCAAAATAATCATCATGCAGTTGATCCATAAGTATCAAAGACAACCATCGGCAATAAATAATTTAATTGACTTTTCTTACA
>ML804224.1:10461-28066 GCA_009831015.1 Picea engelmannii | reverse complement strand
ATATATATATATATATATATATATATATATATATATATATATATATATATATATATATATATATATATATATATATATATGTATATAATTTTATTTTTTTAATTTGTATGCCTTACATTTTTTTTCAGGAAGGTGACTCTTTGACGATTTTGAGAGTCAACAATGGTGACTCCATAGGGAAGGCAGTGCTATATTGGCTTGAACTTAGCTTTTTGGTTTCAAAGACAAAGAAAAAAAAATTATGTACTCAAGAATTTATTTTTTCTCTAGTAGCTCTTTCAAATTGGGGCGGCGGAAGGTACCAAAGGAAAACATGAGAGAGGGGATACCTTTAGTACTCAAGTTTATGCATAGTGGACATAGATGTAGCATGATACAAGGCTGCATACCAAAAGTGATTGTCTTTCTTTCTATTCCAGCTACTTATCAGTACTTAAGCATACTTCTGCAAAACAAGGAAAAAATGTGTTTGTGCATGACTTCTTCAAATAAGGCTGAAAAAAAACTTCAACAAAATTAAAGGCGGAGCCAAAAAAAAATACAGTCAAATTGAAAATCAAAACTCAAGAAAGACTAGAAAGTGAAACAACAGTATTGAAGAAAATAAAATGCAAAACAATAAAACAATTGTACAACCTAAATTGGTATTCACATGAAACATTTATTTGGAAAATGTAAGAGTTATCTAGGCTCAAAATAATGTTTCAAATGCGAGCCATTAGTCATGAAAGAGAATAATCTCTCTTTGAAGTATTTTAACATGTAAGTATTATTTCCAACTACTAGTGCAATATTGTAAGGCCCTAGCCAGAGTTTTTGGAATTTAAAATGCTTTCCTTTATCAACATGTGCAAATTCCCAAAGAAATACTTTGTCATTGACCTTAAACTAGACATATTTGGCACACTTATTGAAGTACTTCTTGATTGTATGTTTCCTTTTATTTAGGTTTTCCAATGCATGGTTTCTTTTTTCTTATAAATCCAGCAGAGCATTCATTCTCTGGGAAATATCAATGGAATTTAACTCGTCAACATGTATTTCTAAATGAAGAGAAGTAAGTTGAAGTTCAACAGGCATCACAATTTCCTAACCATATGAGAGTGAGAAAGGGGTATGGCCACTTCTTTTTTTGGTGGTTGTTTGATCATCCCACAATGCATATGTGAGAAGAGTGTGTCATTGACGTGGTTTGTCATCAATAATGATTTTTAGGATCTTGATCAGGTTTTTTTTTGTTGACTCGGATTTCCCATTGCCCTGAGGGTAATAGGTGGATGAGGTGAAGTGCTTGACTCCAAATTCACTCAGAAACCGAGAACATTTTTAGAAATAAATGATGATCCATTATCTGAAATTATTTCAAGCAGAAGGCCAAAGCATGTGAAGATATTAGATTCTAAGAAGTTGATCACCTAGTCGTATTGTTCATTTTTAAGAAGGATAAATTTAGTCCACTCGGTAAAGTAATTTGTTTTCATCAAGATAAATGCATGTACTACAGAAGATGGAGGGTTGATAGGGTTGAAAAATTCTAACCCCCATTTATCCAATGGGAAATTAGGTATAACTGGTTGTAAAGGCAAATCTAAAAAATGTTCCTTTCTAGAAAATGTTTGACATTTTTCACAAGCCTGAAAAAATTGAAATAATATTGAAACATCGAGGGCCAAAAATAACCATCCCTAATGATCTTGAAAGAAGTATCCTTTGCTGCAAAATGGTCACTAATATGGAGGTTAGAATCAACAGATCCATGAAGTTCATTAAAAAACAATTGGGCTATGTTATCATCAACACATCTTAATAGTATTCCATTAGCATATCTACAATAAAGGATGTTCCCTAGGATGAGGTACTTTGGGGCTAGCAAGCATAATCTTCTACTCTGATGCGAATCTAAAAGACTTGGGAAATTATGATGAAAAAGATAATATATGATATCCTTGTACCAAGGATGATCATCCAAGTTAATATCAAGATTTTCCAAGAAAAATAATGTCGACAAAGCATTCTCGTCTTCCTCAAGAGAATCACTTGGTTTAGGGTGTTGAGCCAAGTGAAGATCTAGATCAAATCCATTAATAGTTTTGAATGTGGTTATCATTAAATCCTGTTCCTAAATCTTGTCAATCCAATGAGCAATTTTTCCTGAAATATAAGTGTGTGTAACCAAGAACTTGATTGTAGGCAAAGGGAGTCTTACCTGCATTTTCTTTCCCAAAATAAAATGTTTTAACTTTCCTATAGTTTTTACCAAGGCCAACGTTTGTTTTTCAATTAGAGTATACTTCAACTCATCATATGATAAACTTTTACTCATATAGGCTATAGGATTTTCTTGATTTTGGTCATCAACTTGCAAAAGGATAGCAAAGATTGCCTCTTCTGTGGAATTGGTATAAATGATGAAGTATTTATTAAAATCAGGCTTGGCTAAAACTGGTGCAGAGCTAATTTATTTCTTGAATCCTATAAAATCAATTTCCACCTCATCAATCCAAGAGAAGGTTATATCCTACTTCAGAAAATTATGAATAGGTTTATCCATCACAACGAAGTGAGGAATAAACCTCCTAACAAAATTAATGGTGCCCATGAAAGATTGAACACTTTTATTAGAGGTAGGATCAGGGAGGTTGATAATCACAGCAAATCTCTCGGCGTCAATACCAATACTACAGTCAGAAAAAATATGACCAAGGAGTTTCCCTTGAGTAACTCCGAAAATAGACTTAGAAGGATTCAATGAAATACCAAATTTTCTGCAACGCAGAAGGACTTTCCTGACATGACCAAAATGATCTGGCTGGTTTTTAGAATAGACAGTTAATTCATCAAGATAAACCTGAATTATCTTATCGATCAAATCATCGAAATTTATTTTCATATCTCTCTAGAATGTGGCACCTATGTTAGATAAACCAAAAGGCATGTGTTTGTAGGAAAAGGTGCCCCATTTGGTGGTGAATGTGGTTTTGTATTTATCATCCCTCTTGACTCTAATTTGATTGAATCCAAAAAAAACGTCAAGTAAGGACATAATTTGAGACCCATATACCTTTTGTAGGATCATTTCCATGTTAGGAAGAGGACCGTTATCTTCAACACTATCTCTATTTAAAGCACAAAATTCAACACATAACCCTATTTCACCAGTTTTCTTCCATACAGGAACTAGATTTGAGACCCATTCAGAATACTTTACTGGAAAGATAATTTGAGATTTTAGTAATTTTTCAACTTCTTTTATGATAGTAGCTTCTAGGGAAGGGTTTACAAGCATTTGTCTCTGCCTTACTATTTTTTCCCCTTCTTTAATAGGGATGGCATGTTGGATGACGTTGGGATAAAAACCACAAATATCCTCATACAACCAAGAAAAGATGTCCTTGAATTCACGGAATAAGTACATGAATATTTATTTTTCCTCTTGTGAACATTGGGATTCTATTTTAAGAATATTGGGATCATATGAGGTTCCAATGTTCATGAAGATAATGTCTCCAACTTTCCTCTTTGAATCCTCTTCTACAACATTTTCCTTTTTACCAACATCACTCATTGAAAATCAACTCTAAAGAGGAGTCAAGCCCTTTGGAAACTTATCATATTTCATAGAAATCACTTCCTTAGGCTTAATAGGTTCATTTTATAGGAAAGAATAGATATCCTCATAATTTTTTAAAACCTACCATGATTCAACATTTTTCCGGTATGCGTGGATGATTTAGAGACATAAAAGTGCAATTTGGGCACTACAATAACAATTTTAAAGTAGGAAATGTAGCAAAAACCGCCAACTTGTCATCCATTCTGTTAAGCTCCATTTTTATGTGAGTGATATTGAAAGATAACATATTTGAAATCAAGTCCCAAATGACCCGAGTGTACCTTTTCATCAGCTTGTTACTGGGGTCATAAGTTTTTCTAACAAGATTAACCACAAACTCAGAATCACCAAATACGGTAAGATGACCACAACCCATATTATAAGCATTATCGATACCTAACAGTAGGGCTTCAAACTCAATAATGTTATTGGTGAAAGTGAATTCTAACATGAAAGATAAGTTATAAATTTTTCCTGTGAGTGAGTAAAGGATAATACTAGATCCATTTCCTTTGTTGGAGCATGCACTATCAAAGTGAATATGCCATATTCTGTCATCATAGTCAAATTTTTCTCATGGCACGTCATCTTCTTCTTTGAAAATAGAGTAAACACCCAAGATTTCCTCAACATAATTGACATTTAGCTGAGGAACTTTCTCAATTTAAGGTGAGATACGATCTTCCCTGAGAACAATAATGTATTTCCATCCTTATGGATAGATAGATGCAACCCATCTAAATACAAGTAACCACCTGTTAGGGCTTGCCAATTTCTTCCCAAAATAAATAAGTAATTGTTGACAGGAATATCGATAACTTGAATGTTAAGGTAGGTGTGCATTTTTGGATGTGCACAAAGCACTAAGGTTACATCTTTGATCTCACCAATTGTGGATTATTGTTTATTATTGTAGGAGATCATGTTTCTCGAATTTTCATTTGTACAAGAGAGGCCCATCTCTTCCATAATCATCTTTGAAATGACACTTGGGCCTAAGCCACCATCAATGAGGCAACAGTTGGCTATTATGTCTAAAATATTTACAGAAATATAAAAAAGGGGGTAATTTACAGATCTCCTAAATTTATTTACACTATCCTATTTACATGAGACTCTTATTCATGATAATATTTTGTGAGATTGGCTATGTTGGAAGATTCACCTTCTGTGAAATCTCTAAGATGTTATTTTTCTGGTACAGTTACCATATCCAAAAGAGTAGCATTAAATTTTATGGTATCCAACTGATTTAAAATATTATACTTTGAATAAGGAATGGTGACTTGATGATCAGTAGAAAGGTGGGCAGCTTGTGAGCTAGTATTTTGAGTGGATGTGCTAGGGGGAAAGTATTCTTGGAAGAATCAAATTTTCCCTTATTGGCATATGATTTATTTATGGTATTAACTACCATAATGTCATCCTATAGGGGCCAATCTAAGACAACAATGGTAGTATCTGGTTTCTTGCCAAATATTTGATCCCTCACATTTTTCTTGATTTTTCAAGTGCTTTCCTCATGATGTTCTTCACAAAATTACACCGGGTTATGGAAATATGGCCTTGGGTTGAAAATTATTTCTGATGAAATTTTTAGTAGCATCTTGGGTAGAGGCTTCGATGGTAGAAGTAGAAACGATTTCATTCTTTTCAAAAGAGATCATGTGATTATTAATGTCTTTCATAAGCTGCAAAATGGTAGACATATTAGTTTGCTTGGCATGGTCCTCTATAGGAAGATCGGTTCTATATAGCTTCTCTTCATACTCCATAAAAGTCTAAATGGAAGATCTGATATTACATATGTATTTATCTTCCAATCTGTGATGATAGGAAGAGGGTAAAGCATTGTAGTAATGCATGAACATGACTTTATTTTGAGTTATGATCAGTTCATGGATTTGATTATATAACTTGTGAAGAAAATACTGAAATCCTTGATGGTTTCACCTTTTTTATATGTTATGTTATTGTACTCCTTTAACCAATCAGCTAGACTCTTGGGTTTTCCAAAAGTGGACTTGAACCAATAGACCAACTCTTCCCAGGTGGAGAATATTGTCGGAGGTAAGTCAAAGAAATCAGCTGCAACTTTTCCTTCTAGAGAATTCACAAATAAATGCATAAAGGTATTTTTTTAATTCACGTTGATGTTATGACAGACATTCGAAAAAGAAATCAAATGTTATTATGTGGAAATGGTGTCATTTCCCTAAAATTTAGAAAAATGATCTTTGAACTTTGGAAAAGGATTAGTTGTGGGCATAAGATTCAAGGGAGAAGAAACATGCCATGAAGTAGTATTATCATCTTCCTCAAATTGAAATAATCCATATTTCTTAATGACCTTGGTCGTATTTGTGGCATATTAAATAGGAAAAACATGGTTATAGATACTCTTAATCAAAGTTGAAGCAAAAGGTTGTGAGGAAGATGAGCTACTAGTGCCACCTCCAGAACCACTTCTTCATGTTCCACTACTAGTGCACAACATTTTGAAGATGTAAGGAAGCGTAGAGGATGAGGAACTAGCCGAATCAAACAAAGATCATTGAATCTTAGGTTGTTGTCCTTGGAGAAAAAAATGTATTCTTCCTACTTTGGGAATGAGAGTAAATTCATGTGATTGACCTCTTATTCATCGAGATATATGGGAGGAAGAGGACATAATATATGCTAATTTTTGTGTTAGGAAATTAATGACGAGGATGGTTTATAATCATCCTATTATGGGCATCCCATTGTTCCCTAATTCGAGTCTCTTCATAAACAACTTCTCAAGAATGATTTAGTTCATCCTAACTATTGGTAGTGTCAAGAATGAGATTATACAAGATAAGGGTAATGTTGGTTTGATCCTCTAGACTGTTACCTAGGTTGGGTTGTCTTTGAGTAGGCATAATCATGATTTAAGAGAAGAAGATGAACAAAAGTATACAAGCTATAAACAGACAACAAACATAAATTAAAGAAGTAAATACAAACAATAAATCTACAAGTGTACAAAAAAGACAAACCAGGGAAATGAAAATGGAGTCCTTCATCCCTAGTATGGTCACAAAAGAAAATGTTGAGTAAAAGAAATCGAAGTCCTCCTCACAACATTGTTTCGAGTCTTGTTTGGATAAGACAAGATAGGCGGGATAATCACCCTATTTTATAGCCTTATTGCAAGTTCAAATAACCTTCAAGTTATTAGATTAAAGATTGTTGGCACAGGGGAAAAACCAGAGTTCAACACTTCAACATCACACCAAAAAAATCTTAACTTCCAACCCTTTCGGCAACACCTGTGAAGTTGGTGAAGTCTCACCCGAGGTAGAGGCAGGGGGGGTTACGGGACTCGGGGTTTTGTAACCAAGTTGGGATACAGATCTGTGATTACAACACATCAAAATTACTTTAATAACACTTAGGAGATGATATGCATTAGTTCATTAGCTTCTTTAACATCGCATAATGAAACCCTAAGATAGATCAGCGCAGTAAAAGTAAATATTAAGTACTTCATCCACTCAACACATAGCCATGAGTTAGTTCTAGAATTCCTTCATAAATCACAAGTGAAGCACCAAGAAACATCAGATCTATCCATTATACATAAAAAATTCACTAAGAAAATAAATGAGAAACACAACATAGCACAAAGCACACCAAAGACACAAGATATATGTGGTTCACCCCAATGTGGTGCTACATCCACCAATTGTTTTGTCTTCTTTATTATTCGTCAATTCTCTTACATCCATATTCTCTTGTGCACTAATCCATAGAGCTAAGCTTCGCAGGGGAAATAAGATCTGTGCACTAAGCGCCAGATCCTCCTTCCCAAAACTAGGTCACAACACAAAGCCAACTTCTCTATTTAGCATAGATCCTTACATACACAATCTGTTGCACAGAGAAACCCAAAACTACTTGCACTTAGTCTTTCAAGCTATCTTCCTCTTCTCTACTTCTACCATACATTCTTATATCTTTATACTTTTACATTTCCTTACAAAAAATCCTAAACATCGGTAAACCCATGGGCCAACATCCCATAACCCATTACAAAAACCCTAGCGAACCCCTTGTTGGGTCCACTTAGCCCGCAAAACAAGTGAGATCCACGATCTCAGCTATGCCATGGTGCTCCATATTCAATCCTCATGTCGAACTTCAAAAGGTGGTCCAAACCTGACCAAGGTTTCCTCAAAACCTGTTTGAGGGCCAACAGGCCCCCAACACTCACCTGTAACTCGTCTTGAGTCACTCAGATCTAGGTAATGTCGCTTTGAAGGCCTCGAGATTCACTTGAGCTTCTTTGACTTGTTTCTTTGCTTAAGCCTCCTTCTCAGCAAGATCCTGGATTGTCTGCGTTGTAACACACCTATTATCACTGAATTTTTGTCCACAAATGGTTACAGGAATCCGGCATCTTCAAACAGTTATGAGTTCACCCATGGACCAAAATTACCAAAAACAAATTTCCAAAAGGTCCAAAACAATACAACCAGTTATAAAATCAAGGTGTGTTATGACTACATAGGGCACGCGTGCACATGCACCATCCAGAAACACAAGAAAAGCACACATGTGCACGATGCGCGACTATGGTTGCTAAAAGCCACGCACACCTGAGAACGATGCATTTATGAGATTGGTCGACCTCCCACCCACTTCTGGTTCATCTTCCAAGTTGACTTGACATCCAAATCTCAGCCCTCCCTTAGAGGAAGAAGGGACCCAAATTCCTCTTTCTTCTCGGTGTTTTCTTTTCACTAATACAATCCTTTCCATTGGTGACATGAATCTTATTGGTTTCTTGTTCTTATGTCCTTATGCTCAATAGTTTAGTTTTTCTTTCCTTCTTATTGGTTTCTTGTTCTTATGTCCTTATGCTCAATAGTTTAGTTTTTCTTTCCTTCTTATTGGTTTCTTGTTCTTATGTCCTTATGCTCAATAGTTTAGTTGTTCTTTCCTTTCTTAGTTTAATTCTTATCTTAGTCTTTTATGTTTCTTTTTCTAACCCTTTCATTCACTGTTGTCTTGCTTAGCTAACCCAAATAATCTTGTAAGCACCTTTGTTTTCCTCATTTAGGTGACAAAAGAGGTGCAATAGATTGACAACTCCACTGGGGACGAGGTATCAAGTTCCTATCCCATTTGGGTTTTTCTAGCTCTTCTTTTGGTTTATTTAACCTATAGGTACCTTAAACAACCCAAGCCGACCTACAAAACATTCAATTCAAAGTTGAATTGAGAGAATTCCATTCGAAATTTTCTTCACGGCCATGTGATAGGTCTTTGCGGGTTTATTGGCCCACAGTCGTGCATCGTTCGCATGTGCACCAAAATTACTGTGTTGTTCAGCACCCTCTGTGCACCTACGCCCAAAAGTCCTTTTCGGTTTGCACATAGGCGCTCAGTGCACCTCTGTCTACTCTGAGAACCATGCACCTGTGTAGATAAATACACATTGTAAGCCTTTTTTGTGATTTGGGGAAGGGCCCTCGCCTTCTTAAAAATGATTTCATGCATGTTGTAATCTGCACCACACTTAGTTCCCTCTCCATATAAAGGGATTAGTCAAAACACATAGGCACAAAGGGGGTTTAAAATCATTATTTCCTCTTTTTCTTTCATTTTTCCACATGGATGGTTTGCTTTGACTAAGAGCATAAGTGGGAATCATTTGTAATCACATAAAACTTGCATTGGGACCAGAAGTTGGATAACAATCGTTTAGTATGCTCTTCTCTCGCACTTCAAAGTGACCTTGAGAATCAGAAAAAGGTTGTAGGACAATTTCATCTCCTTTAAAAAGACTAAAACCTTTAGGAGAGGACAACAGACCCCTCGGGATTCCTCTTAGTTTATTTTTCAATTGCATCTCAAGATTGTAACGCACCCATACATGCCCACATGCTACAAATATAGGATACTGTTGAAATTTACTTTCTTAGATTAAATCACTAGGGAAGTTTAAAGGTTTTGTAACGGGCCCATACATGCCCACATGATCACAATCTAGGATAGTTTCAAATCTTTCTTAGATTAAATAACAATAGGGAGTTAAAGGAATAGTAACGGACCCACATGTCCACATGCTAGCTTCCTAGGGAATTTTTGAATTACGCAAGGTTGTACCAAAGGCATTTAGTTAATTAGGTAATCAACACTTGTAAGGACCAGGCAAATTCCACATGAAACAAGGTGACACCTAATTCATTAAAACATTAGCACACTTTCACTCATTCACACACAAAAATCACTTATCACTCACATAGTTTTCATCTTGAAGCATGGAGGTCAAAGTAAGTTTCCTCCAACAGGATTCTGAAACACCCCAGCCTTTTCTTGACGAAACTATCCAGTCCCATTTAATTTCAATGAGATTGACTCACACCCCCAATCTCTCAAACAACCACATCTAAATTGTTTCTAAAAACTCACTAATTTTTCCTCCACAAGAGGTGCCAAAAGAATTTTTTTAGTCTATTTAGGATTTCGGGGATAGGCATCCAAATAAATCCCCGTTATCTGGTTCTCACATTGTCAAAACAATCGAAGTTGTCAAATAGGGAACTGTAAATCCTCCAAGTCAAGTGTTCCTAACACCATAAGGTAGGGAGATACTCGTGAAGGGTTGAAGGCCGAGGTCTGGTTGTTCTGTGTGTCCCCCCTTGAGGCACCCACCTCTTGGACGGGATCCAGCTCGTGACCCATTTCTTAGGCTGAAAATATAAATGTCACACTTTGACCGAGGTACCTAGCAACCAAATTTTAGGACATCTACCCAAGTGGAAACTATGGGTTGCAATTGCACCTTGATTAGATTTTGTGTGGCTATTGGGAAATATTGCCAGTTCTTTCGGGATATTACACCTCTACCCCTCATTATAACTAATCGCTTCATCCTTCACTATTTTATCTTCCAGTGGCTTCATACCCCACTGTCGAGTACTATTAGAAGGTCCAGTACTATTTTGAGAGGAAGGACGTTACGTCTTTTAGGACACAAGCAAATTTTTTCTTTGTTTCCCCATGCAGACAAAACCATTTATCCACATATATGCTTCTTTATCGAAACACTTTAAGTATGATGCACTTCTAATTACATTTGATTTAGATATATATGGTGTAAAGTTAAAAAATTGCAAACAAAGGCTCTTGTTTATTTATTTCTCTCACCACCATTCGAACACATCCACTTAGCTAGTCGGACATCATAGGGGACCCACAGAACCCCCATCATTCCAGATGCTTGCTAAACCTCCCTCCTATTCTAGGGGGAGTTCCTAGTCTTGCCACCTCATCGACACCACCTTCTCACACTCCAATGAGTGCCATTGTCTTATGATCATCTTTGCTTGGTTCCACCTTACTTGGGTCCAATTCCCAAGGTCTACCATCCACTCGCTCTTGTTTACATGGAATTGGGGGGCCACCTTCCTCTCATGGGGCATGTACAAATCCACTTAGTCCCCACCAAGGGTTAGGTTCAGAAACCACTCACACCATGGTTGGAACTAACCCTCCACCACCACTCCATATTCCATACCTGGCCTCTCTCAACATATCAGATCTAAGAAAACTCACAAATGATCATATATTGCATGACCCCACATGGCCTACAATGCTTACCAAACTACCTTCAGATATCCCCAAGTTCGAAGGAAAGGCAGGGGATGACCCTGCCAACCATGTCATGACTTTCCACTTATGGTGCTCTTCCAACAACACTATGGATGATTCCATCAGACTACAACTATTTCAATGCACACTCACTGGCCCATCAACCAAATGGTATGTAGACAAAAAATCAGGGTCTCATGTGACTTTCGAGTCCTTTGCAACAACATTTTTTACCTTCTTCCAATTACCAATCTGCCATGACAATGGTCTTGAACTACTTTCTAATTTTAAACAAACCTCAACCACACATATCACTGATCACATTCACGAGTGGCGTCGATGATGTAGTTTGTGCAAAGTAGAAACCGCCAAACAACAATTTCTTGATTGGTTTGTTAGATCACTTATCTCTCTCCTCAGTAAAGATGTGGATTCCACCTTCCCTCAATCAGAAGAAGAAGCCATCAATAAGGCTCAACAATACGACCTCATCTATTCACAATCAAGGTACTTGTACACAGTACTTCCTGATCTCCTAAAACCCATGCCATTTGGTGAAGAAAAACCTGAGATGTCTCACTTAGCAAACAGAATGATTGGTAATATCACACACCACAGTCCATAACCCCAACAATGACCATTGTATGGCACACCTTAATATCCACCGACATATGGAGGAACCCCTTATTATCCCCCACCCCCTTATCAACAACCATACCATGTTTCCCTTCCTCCACCCATCAGTGGGTCACCGTCGGCACCCACAATACACCCACCAATCCAAACAAGTTCTGGTACTCCCTCTACCTCAACTTATACTCTAAGTACTAGTGAAAGTGTCACGCCTTGTTATATACTTTATGGATCACTACCACCTTTTGAAATTCGACGTGAGGATCGAATATAGTGATGGGGTAAGGTTAATCAATGATTCTATAGGAGGTGCAAAGGTTTGAATCTGACCCTTGGGGGGGACTAGGTGGGTTTGTTCTTCCCCCGTGAGAGGAATTTGGCCCCCCACTTCCATGTAAAGGAGAGAGAGTGGATGGTAGACCTTGGGAATTGAACCCAAGCAAGGTGGAACCAAGAAAAGTTGATCCAAAGATAGTGGCACTCACTAGAGTGTGAGAAGGTGGTGTTGATGAGGTGGCAAGACTAGGAACTCCCCCTAGAATAGGAGGGAGGTTTAGCAAGTGTCTGGAATGACGGGGGTTCTGTGGGACCCCTATGATGTCCGACTAGCTAAGTGGATGTGTGCGAATGGTGGTGAGAGTAAAAAATAAACAAGAGCCTTTGTTTGCAGTTTTTTGAACTTTACACCATATATATCTAAATCAAATGTAATCAGAAGTGCATCATACATAAAGTGTTTCAATAAAGAAGCATATATGTGGGTAAATGGTTTTGTTTGCATGGGGAAACAAAGAAAACAAACACTTGTGTGCTAAAAGACGTAACATTCTTGCTCTCAAAATAGCACTGGACCTTCTAATAGTACTCGAAAGTGGGGTTTAAATCCACTAGAAGAGAAACTAGTGAAGGATGAAGCGATCAATTATAATGAGGGGTAGAGGGGGAATATCCCAAAAGAACTGGCGATATTTCCCAATAGCCACACAAAATCTGATCAAGTTGCAATTGCAGCCCACAATTTCCACCTGGGTAGATGTCCTAAAATTTGGTCACTAGGTACCTCGGTCAAAGTGCCACATTTAGGTTTTTGGCCTAAGAAATGGGTCAAGGGTTGGATCCCATCCAAGAGGTGGGTGCCTCAAGGGGGGATGCACAAAACAACTGGACCTCGTCCTTCAACCCTTCATGGGTATCTCTCTACCTTATGGTGTTAGGAACACTTGACTTGGAGGATTTGCAGTTCCCTATTTGACAACTTCTATTGTTTTGACAATGTAAGAACTAGATAACGGAGAGTTATTTGGATGCATATCCCCGAAATCGTACCTAGACTAAAAAATTTCTTTTGGCACCTCCTGTGGAGGAAAACTTAGTGAGTTTTTAGAAAAAATTTAGATGTGGTTGTTTGAGAGATTGGGGGTGTGAGCCAATCTCGTTGAAATTAAATGGGAGTGGATATTTTCATCAAGAAAATAGTGGGGTGTTTCGGAATCTTGTTGGAGGAAAATTACTTTGAACTTCACGTTTTGAGATGAAAACTATGTGAGTGATAAGTGATTTATGTGTGTGAATGAGTGAAAGTGTGCCAATGTTTTAATGAATTAGGTGTCACCTTGTTGCATGTGGACTTCTCTTGGTCCTTACAAGTGTTGATTACCTAATTAACTAAATGCCTTTGGTACAACCTTGTGTAATTCAAAAAGTCCCTAGGAAGCTAGCATGTGGACATGTGGGTCCATTACTATTCCTTTAACTCCCTATTGTGATTTAATCTAATAAAGCTTTGAAACTGTCCTAGATTGTGCTCATGTGGGCATGTATGGACCTGTTACAAAACCTTTAAAATTCCCTAGTGATTTAATCTAAGAAAGTAAATTTCAACACTATCATATCTTTGTAGCATGTGGGCATGTATGGGCCCATTGCAATCTTGAGATTTGTTTGAAAAATAAACTAAGAGGAGTCACGAGGGGGTTGTTGTCCTCTCCTAAAGGTTTTAGTCTTTTTAAAGGAAATGAAATTGACATACAACCTTTTTCTGATTCTCAAGGTCACTTTCAAGCGTGAGAGAAGAGCATACTAAACGATTGTTATCCAAATTCTAGTCCCAATGCAAGTTTTATGTGATTACAAATGATTCCTACTTATACTCTTAGTCAAAGCAAACCATCCATGTTGCAAAATGAAAGAAAAAGAGGAAATAATGATTTTAAACCCCCCTAAGTGCCTATGCATTTTGACCAATCCCTTTATATGGAGAGAGAGCTAATTGTGGTGTAGATTACAACATGCATGAAATCATTTTTAAGAAGGCTAGGGGCCTTCTCCAAATCACAAAAAAGGATTACAATGTGTATTTTTCTGCAAAGGTTCACGGGTCTCAGAGTAGACAACGACACACTGAGTGCCTATGCACAAATCAAAGAAGACTTTTGGGTGCAGGTGCGTGGAGGGCACTGAACAACACAGTAATTTTGGCGCACATGCACACGATGTGCAACTGTGGGCCAATAATCCTGTGCACACCTATCACATGGCCATGAAGAAAATTTCGAATGGAATTCTCTCAATTCAAGTTCGAATTAGATGTTTTGCAGGTTGTCTTGGGTCAGTTAAGGTACCTACAGGTTAAATAAACCAAAAGAAGAGCTAGAAAAACCCAAATTGGGTAGGAAATTGATACCTCATCCCCAGTGGAGTTGCCAATCTGTTGCGCCTCTTTTTTCACCTAAATGATCAAAATAGAGGTGCTTACAAGCTTAGTTGGGTTAGCTAAGAAAGAAAACAGTGAAGGAAAGGGTTAGAAAAAGAAACATAAAATAATAAGATAAGAATTAAAATAAGAAAGGAAAGAACAACTAAACTATTGAGCATAAGGACATAAGAACAAGAAACCAATAAGACTCATGTCACCAATGGAAAGGATTGTATTAGTGAAAAGAAAACACTGAGAATAAAGATGACTTTGGGCCCCTTCTTCCTCCAAGGGAGGGCTCTTGGAGCCCCACAATTGAGCTCTTATTACAACTTTGAAACTTGAAAGAAATGGTGAAAGAATCCCAAGCTAATCCACTCAAGAGGTGATGTGGACTGCCCAAATGGAATGATGCTAGTATGTTGTTGATGAGAAAAGAGGATTCCCCAAGAGAATAGCAGCAGCATAACCTTGCAAATGAATTCCTTGAAAATGTAGTGCACCCATGGCCTTGTTTTATAGAACCACTTTGAGGTATTGTGCAACCAACTTTTAGTGTGAAAAAGGGGTTGTTTAGGGCATTTTTAGGTCTTTGACCAGCCACCCAATTGGATCTAGCTGAGATTTGGATGTCAAATCAACTTGGAAGTTGAACCAAAAGTGGGTGGGAGGCCGACCAATCTCATAAATGCGTCATTATCAGGTGTGCACGACTTTTAGTGACCACATTCACGCATCATGCACATGTGTTCGTTTCTTGAATTTCTGGATGGCGCATGTGTGCACGCACCCTGTGTAGTCATAGTGCACCTTGATTTTATAACTGGTTGTATAGTTTTGGACCTTTTGGAAATGATTTTTTGGTAATTTTGGTCCATGGGTGAACTCATAGTTGTTTGAAGATGCTGGATTCTTGTAACCATTTGCAAACGAAATTTCAGTGATAACAATGCCCTTCCAGGTGTTGTTCCATTATCGCAACCACTTGGTCTAGTTGCGAGCCTTGTCCTTCAATTTATTCAGACACCTTGCAGGCCTCATCCTACACAGGTTGCAAATTTTGCGTGACTTCCATTACTCTGCCCTGGATGGAAGGAATTTGTTGATGTACCACGCTCTTTTCTTATGATCTTTTCATTCTCTCAACTTTAGTGAGTAGCTTCATTTGCACCTGTACTGATAGTACCTGTTGTTGCACCTCCTGTAACTATGCTTCTAGTTTCCTTAGATTTGGATATTTTGTGAGGCATTCATAAGTCTGTGTCCTTCTATCACTCAGTTGTTCTCATTCTGAGGTGAGGGCTCTGATCCTTCCAAATGCATTCTTAGCAGCTTCCTCCCTCTGATTGCATACCTCCTATGGAGTGCTCAACACTAATTGAATATCCAACATCATTATCCTCTCTTGAAGTTGTTGGATGGCCTCAGTGAGCTTCGCCACTTGAATCTCAATCGATTATTGTTCCTCCTGTTCCAATCTTGGCACAGAGCGAAGTTATTTTTTCACCGCTTCTTTGACCACATTCTTCTCCATTAGCATCTGATCCTTTTCTCTCTATATCTTCTCTTTGTGCTCCTTAGGCATCACCCAAAACTCATCTTTCTCATTTTCATAGGTGGTTACGCATTACTGCACAACTCATAGTTTCTCTAAGATTTCATCTTTATCTTGCTTAAGGGATTCTATAGCCTTCTCCTTTTCTTCTTGGAATTTCTGAAGTCGAGCCTCTATCACATCTGCAAGTCTTCTTAATTGGGTGGGATCATCACCCAATTATGAAACCTGTGACAGAGAAGGCACATTGGGTATTGCATGGCTCAAATGAATAGCTTGTTGTATTTCCTTTAGTTCCTTCTCAACCCTTTCATACAACTCCTTTTGCTTCACTCCATATCTCTGTAGTCTATCCTTTGAAGCATCCTCCATGGCTCTGAAGACTAGACTGATATCATCTTCTGTGGTTGTGGCCTCCATCTGGGGCTTACTAGCACATGTATTCTTTCTTGTTAAAGGTTTCTTTGGAGAAATATTTCTCTTATGTGGTGTTACAGTAGGGGGATCTTTCGACGGTGTAGCTTCACCTTCTCCTTGATTTTCTCCTTCATCCCCTCCTCCTTGTCCATTTGTATCATCTCCTCCTCCTGGCGAGCTGGATCTCCTTCAGAAGCATTTTCTTCCTCATCAGTCTCTATATTCTAGACTTGCTCCTTTTTATTTTTCTTCTTTGCACTAGACTGTCCAGCATGCTCAACCCGGGTGACCAAGGGGCCTCCTATGATGTCGAAGTCAAAGATTTATACATCATCAACCGATACAAGGAACTCCTCCGACCACTCCTTCATGATCTACTCCATGTCATCATATGTTAGTTTGTAATATGATTACAACTCTTCCTTTCTCTCATCTCTGCGCACAACGATCTATATAAAATGTCAATCTACGTCGAACTTCACAAAAGGTTAGCACTAATGGAAGGTGTGTGGTGTCATGTGTGGAAAGGCTTCAATGGAAACCTTCAATTGTTTATAATAGGCATGGAACAGGGCATTAGACTTCCATTACTTCGACATGTCATTGGTGTACCACAAGGTTGAGAACCTAATGGCCAACAACTATGATGGTTCGAACTTCGGGAAGGTGGTTCCTTCCAGCATTTTCCAAGCGACAAATGAAATCAATATGAGCATCCATCTAAAGTGGAACTCATATCCCTGATCCTGAGCTTCATGAAAATATTTCTCGAGCTCATTGATGAGTTAACTCACCCAATTCATTTGCATTACCTCCACGCACTTTCCTGCGAGGTCCACCACGAACCCGGTGACCACTGTGTAGTGGTTCTTTCTTACGATCTTTCCAACTATGAGTTGGAAAGAGAGGCACACTGCACCATCATGAATAGAGGCTACCTTGTAGCCTCACTTTCCCTTTTTTACTTCTCCATATGCATCTTTGATGCACTATCTTAGGGAGCGGTCTGAGGCCTTCCCTAGGTAAACTTTCTGAGGGTCAGGTCCCTTCATGCTTAATATTGTAATCA
>ML804223.1:224102-242750 GCA_009831015.1 Picea engelmannii | reverse complement strand
GTATGTGTGTGATTGTTTATTTCTTACTGCTCATTATTGGATAATAATTCTACATTGATATAACATTTGAAGAAAAAGGATTATAATTACGCTATTATTGATTCACCCCCCCTCTCAGTAATCCAACAAAGATAATACACATGGATCCATCACCTTTTAAAACAGTGGCAAGGATAATATGAAATGATTGCGAGACTTTGAAAGTGTGGATATGCAGTAAGGATACAACCCAATGATCACGAAACTGACTTTGTGTCAAATAGTTCAAAAAATTTTGATTTTGGATTTTCTTTTATTCATTTGCTTGTGCATTGGAAGAGGAAACAAGGCCTGGAGCAGGCATATAGGCGCAGGGTATGAAACGTGGGCGGTGGGCAAAGCAAAACCCAACTCTTTTCCATCAAAAGGAAGCAGGATAAAACACACAGGCCACCCATAACATCCAAGCCATAGTAGTAATAAGAATGCACACCTTCCAGGGTGAGGGTGTTACGCAATAGTCACAAGACCCAACTGTATATTTTCTTTTACAGAGGAAACCCTAAAAAATAATCATACGAAATGAGAGAAACCGAATCACCTTCACCCACAACTATTTTCCAACAGACATAACATAGTAATATCACCTTCGCTCCAGGCACATAAAACCATATATTTCAAACATAATAATATTTCAAACATTTTGCTAGTTTGAAACATTTAAATGCCAACAGGAAGAAACCAAAATAAAAATGTGAGTTACACGACCAAAATGCCCACATTAAATCCATTAAAAACTTTAAAAAACAAACACATTTTGCATACAAAATATAAGAGGCAACATAATAATTTTATTTGGAGCAGAGATGACCATCATGAATGGAGAGATAAGAGCCAAAATACATGTGAGAAGAATTCCAGAAAGATTGAGAGCACAACTATTTTTCCGTCAAAGGTCGAGCATAATTGAGGCGCTGCTAACCAGAATAGCAAAATGAATGCGAGGAGAAAGTGAAGGTGGTAGCTTCAAGGTAGGGTAAGAACGATGTGTAGTAAATGAACACCACTTCCCTTATTTTCTCATTTAATTCCATCAACCACAGCCAAAATAGAGCGCTTCCAACTCCCAAAAACCTTGTTTCAATCATGGGATTTTTCCATCGTATATATAATATGCATAGATCATAACATACGATTTCCAAATTCAAAGTCCAATCGGTCTCTAAGATGAACTCCATAAAAATAAAATTCCCACTTAACACTTATCATCGAATTAACATGTCCCACATTCCTCGCTAGTTGGGTATCAAATTCAACATAATATTTATTTGCTCATGCATGCAAATATACCATGAGTGCCATATGGCTTATATTTGAAACAATATATCATAACCTGAGGGTAGCAAGAGTGGACTCATATTTTTAATACAATAAACATTTCCTTTATTTTGAAATCAAATTGCTAGCACCCTTAACATCCATCAGTTGCACATGTAAATAGGTTAGGATTACCACAATTATTCTCAAACTATGAATCTTTTTTCGTAAGGTAATTATGAGTGCAAATAAGAAGAATGCTTCATATCATTGTTTTTATCAAGGGGTCCCACCTATCTAGAATTATTAAATATATATAATTTATAATTCATTGCAACCCATTTGCAGGCAAAAACTTTATGTTGCAATTTTTTTAGGCATCAACACATGGGATTATGGAATTTTCTTAAACTCATTGGCCAAGCATGGGATCAGATTTATCCTTAGTTGTTCTAAATAATTGTTTAAAGGATTTATGGGGTTTAAAGAGAGTTTTAATATTATTTTTGGCTATAATGTTAGATATGTGATCTGTAGTACCTTGGATATAGGGAAGAGAAGTGAGAGCTAAGGGAGGGGAAGAGGAATGAGAGTTTTTAGATTTAGAATGGAGGACTAAACGAAATTCCTTGTTAACTTGAGAAGATGAATAACCATTGGCCATAAGGGCCTTAGTTAGGTGGGAATTTTATTTCTAAAGTAAATGAGGATCATAAATTTGAATGGCTCAAGTAAAGAGAGTTTTGAGAACACCATATTTATGCATAGGGTGATGGTGATAATGGTCATGAAGGTGTTAGTTGGTGTGAATATTTTTCCTATAAAATTGGTGGGTGAGGGTGTCTTCAGGAAGGCAGGTGATGAGAATATCAAAGAAGGGGAGAGATTTTTCATTTTGGATTTCCATAGTAAATTTGATATGAGGCGAAATGTTGTTAAGATGGTTGAAGAAAAGGGTCAGAGAAGGATGGGTGTGTTCATTTTTTGGTAGCTGCAGGAGGTATTAACCTCCAAGTGTAACCATTGTACTTAGAATAGAATATTTCTGGAGTAAGAGAACCATTAAAAAGATGTGTGAAAACCCTAGAAGAGAAGTCATCCCAAGGAGAATAATAATAAAGATTTAGAAGGCCTTAGAAAGAGAAGTTAGCCCCACCTGGAAAAGTCACTTGACAGACTAGTATAAATAAAGGTAGGCGTTGGCCCATTTGAAACACACTCACTCATCTAGTGCAAAAGTCTAAGGAGATGCATCTACAACAGGAGAAGGTACAATTCTAGAGAGAGTATTGCACCAATTGTCATGGATTATTCTCAGTATTTTTGGTATCTCTCTTGTGTGCTTCTCTTGGTAAAGGTATGCTTCCATTAGTAGAGGTACATTCTCTGGGTATTGTGTTGTTGCTGCAATAGTGGTGTTTCTGGTTAGGGTTTATCTGTTGGTTCTAGTGTGGAGTTTCCAAAATCATTCTATCTAAGAAAAGGTTATTTTTCTCGAGGGTGGCATATGTGAATGCCTATGGTTGGGTGACAACGATGTGAAATTGTCTATGGTTAAACAAGCATACCAAAATTTTAACATGGAACTAGATTTGGTTTCCTTCATAACATTCTAACCGTTGGAAGGAATATCCTCAGTTTCCCCATTGTCAATCTCATTGATCACTTACTGAACCCACTAAGAAGGTCGCCAAAGGAGGGCGCATATTTTCCCCGGATCAGATCTATAATATTTTGAAGTTGAAGTGCCATTTGCAACAACACCAGTTGCAGTGCCAGTTGCAACAACAATTGCAGTGCCAGTTACAACACCAGTTGCAATGCCAATTGAAAAACTAGTTGCAGTTCCTTTAGTCCAATGAAGTTTCTGGAAACTTGTTGAAAGGATGCTGAAATTATTCTTTCCCTAGATCATTTCACTAGCCATTCTTCCGACAATTAGGGTTTCTATTTTTGAAACAGCAGCAAAAACTAACCCAAATTTGTTGGGAACTTTCGGTGAAGTGTTGGTCCTAACATTTAGTTGTCCTAGTGTGCCCTACCCTATCACATCTCCAACTATATTCATATTGCAAGTTGGAGCACTTTGAAATTTTTGGGTTCGTCATTGCTTTTCGTTGTTGTCAGATGGTGTCGCTGCCTGCCACTGTTTTCCACTACTGTCAGAGGTATGTACTTGTATATTTTTAAATTGGATCACTATATTGAGGGTTTTTGCAGGATAGGGGATCTTTTGTCCAAGAAAAAATCGTAGATCTAAAGAGATCTCAGATCCAGCACATTCAGAGGAACAATGCACTCCAGGTTTGATTGTTTTGATATGCCTCTAATTGTTATGGCATTATTGTGATCTTATGAACATCTAGTTGTATCTTGATCTGTTGAAGTCAAACCTTTGGTCAAAGTTAAATTTATAAGATTATTTTAGTCAAAATATTAGATTGATTAAGGTTGAGTTTTTTTAGATTTTATTTTCATTATATTCCCTAACTCAGATTTATGTCAAGAAAGCATATTGTCTTAGTACAGGGGACAGGTTGGAGAGAATACTTGTCATATTGAGTGAAGGAGACTCAAAATAAAAGAAACAACACTCATTCTTGAAGATAAGACTCCAAGTTCTAGGTTTGATTGATTAAATTGATAAGTTTCCAATTTTCACATATCAAGTTTGATAATTGCTACATTACAAGTAAACACTATAGTTGTGACAACAATCTTTGAAAGGTTTTATTACTACTAGATACAATGAATACTTGGTAGCATGTGAGTATTATTGATATAAATTCTTATTGTACTTGTTTTCAAGATGAACTAACATCTCTAGGAGATATTTATTGTTTTTCTTCCAGACAAATCACCTTGGTAATGTTATGACGATTACCATGAAATTGTCTTTTATTCTTGTTAACATAGATATGTTCTTATGAAAATGATATTATATTGAAAACACTTTTGCTCTTGTTTCTCTTGTATCGAGAAGCTTACCATGGAGGAATGATTGTTCACAACACTGGAAGAGTGTTGCTCATATTTCTTATTATTGGATTTTTATTTTGGCTTTTGTTCCAGGTAGGTCACAAGTGATAGCTCTGAGAAGGAGCTATTGTGACGATTGTTCTCATTCTTGTTTTATTATAAGACTATTATTCTTGTCTATTGTTTTCCCTTGTTGTTGGTCTTGTTCTGGGTAGGTCACAGGTGATAACTCTGAGACAGAGATATAATGACACTTGAAACATATTATGTGTTCTCTAGTGTGAGACATGGGGCATACCATCCATATAAGAAGTTGCATACACGACTGTATACATCCATGTACAGAAGAAGAAGAGGACGAAGAAATGTACTTTTGCGAGATACAGAGTATCTCATATGGAGATTGATTCCAAGGAGAAGAAGGCTCCAAATATGACCAAATGGATCCCTCTAGTTCATTTGATCACTCTTCATGTCATCAGGAAGACTTAAAAGAGCCAGAAGGGCCTAGCCAAAATCGTTGCAGTAATTAGGAAGAGACCAACATGGTCTCGTGACACTTTGCAGGATGCAAAGATATATAACATTGATGAGCCATATCATGAGAAGGAGAAGATGGCTCCACCAGTGGTGAGGCAAGTTGCCACACCAAGTACTAGATCAAAGGGAGCTAGAGTTCAGAGGGAGTCATCCATCACGATCCAGTAGGGAGGAGCAACCTCCCCTGGACCGTTCATAGGAGACTTTGGAGGAAATCATAACACACAGAGGGAGAATATGTCTATGAAGATTATATAGATTCAGATGGGAGAAAAAGACGTCTTCCAGAACTGAAAAACAGACGCTATGAATTGAGGATTCTAGATCAAAGCTTCATAGGCTTCGAGGAGATATGAGACCTCATGGGAAGATTCCCTTGTTTCAATAGACTTTGCTACAACAATAGAGGAGGAAGCCAGTCAGAAGGACTAGGATATGGATATTTTCCTTGGTTTCAAGACTAGAAGGGAAGTCAGTGGTGACTTCCAAGTTGATCTACAAGATCAATCATGTTGCAGATAACAATATAGAGATGTACAAATCTTGATTTGTAGCCAAAAGATTCTCCCAACAAGAGGGAGAAGATTATGACGAGACAATTGATCCAGTAGTGAGAAGAAGTGTGCATGGAGAAGCCGCAAGGATTTGAGACACATGACAGAGAGGCTTATGTGTGTATATTGAAGAAAGCCTTGTATGGATTGAAACAAGCACCCAGGGCATAGTACGATAGAATTGACAAATTTATGATGAGCTTGGGATTTACCAAGAGTAAGGAATATCCTAACCTTTACTACAAGGTTGAGGATAGTGGACCAGTGATATTATTTTTATATGTGGATGACCTGTTTCTAACAGGGGATGAGAAGCTCATCACAGAGTGCAAGAGAAATATTGAATCTGAGTTTGAGATGAAAGACCTGGGTATGATGCATTACTTTTTGGGTCTAGAGGTGGGGCAGAGATCAGATGATATTTTTCTGTGCCAAGGAAAATATGCAGTAGAAATCCTGAAGATATTTGATATGATGGATTGTAAATCCATGCCCACATTGATGGTGGAAAACCTGAAGTTGTTGAGTGATACTTCTTCAGAGATAGTGGATGTCACCATGTACAATAAAATGATTAGTTCATTGATGTATTTGATGAACACTAGACTAGATATATGTTTTACGGTGAACACTTTTAGTCAGTATATGGTTGAACCAAGACGTGTTCACTTGGTTGCGGAAAAGAATGTGTTGAGGTACTTGAAAGGTACCATTGACTATGGAATTGGATATGTTTTAGATCGTAATATAAGCTTGCATGGCTATACTGATTCATATTGGGTCGGTAGTGTCACATATTGGAAGAGTACATCTTGATATTGCTTCAGTTTGGGATCAGATATGATCTCATGGTTCAGCAGGAAGAAGACTAGTGTGGAACTTAGTACGATTGAGGCAAAGTATATAGTAGCATGTTCAACTAGTAGTGAAGTAGTGTGGCTTCGAAAGCTACTTGAAAGATTGTTTGATCTCGAGTTATAGGCGACTTGTATTTGGTGTGACAACTAGAGTTGTGTAAAGTTGTCAAAAAACTTGGTGTTTCATGAAAAGTCCAAGCATATCAAGATCAGGTACCATTATATCAAAGATATGTTGTAGAAGGGAGCAGTGAAGCTCTAGTATCTCGCTATAGATGAGAAGATAAAAAATGTGTTGACCAAGCCTCTCTCAAGGGTGAAGTTTGTGTACTTCAGGGACAAGCTTGACGTGGTCTAGAAGGAAGTCCCTTGTAAGAGGGAGTGATGAGTTACATATGTGATTCTTGGGGCATTAGCTTGTAGAGTGTGGTAGTAGCAGGTGGTCATTTACATGCACGTTACTAACTATGGCACTAGTCAGCATGACCTCGCATAAGGTCAATAGATGTGGATCCTTCGAGCTAGGAGAGTTTCCCATCTTTTCAAGCTAGAGGACCAACCTGTGTGGTTGGAGGTGTTTCCTATCCTTGGGCTAGATGGGTAGTGTCTGCGCACTACATCAACTAACCCTCATGGTTAGATTCCAAGTCATTGTGGGTTGGATGCTTGGTGTGCCAACCAAAAGGGATAGTTCTACATAAGTGGTCATTTATTCAAACTCTATGTTAGTGAGCTGGATGACCCTATGTACTTGAGTTGTCGTTGATTGAGACTACGTGTTGGTGAGATGGATGACCCTATGTACATGAGTGATCGTTGATACAGAGTCTGTGTGAGTGAGTTAGATGATCCTATGTGAGAACCATATGTGATATTTTGTGTGAGATGGTGAGTTGCAGTTGCCTGAACTCTGTTTGGATTGGGTAGTAGCGAAGTTCAATGTGAACTGAATCAATTAGATAGTCGCCCAGACTCTGTTTGGATTGGGTAGTAGCATAGTTTTGTGTGTGAACTGGCTCAAACTGAATAGTTTCCCAGACTCTTCTTGGATTGGGTAGTAGCACAGTTATGTGTAAACTAGCTCAACTACATATTCCAGATTCTGTGTGAGTTGGATGGTTGCCTATTTATGTATGAGCTATATGCCTAGTTCTATGTGAGCTAGATGAAATCATTGTAATGACATAAGGTCTGAAAGGACGAAGAGACTGTTCCCACTAGAGAGATGCTACATGTGTTGATGAGGCCCTAGATGCATGATTGTGACATGATCATTAGATAGTTTGTGTATGTGACTATGACAAATCATGTGTGGCTATGATGGTGATACTTGTGACATGATATGTTTGATCATGAGATGGACTATATGGCCATGCTACTTGATACATGATTTGTTTGATCATGAGATAGCGTATGTGGCTATGGTGATGCTACCTGTAGATTAGTCTGCAAGACCATTTGATTCTTTCCCATGCCATGTGACATGGATGGATGTGTTTGACACCATTACATGAATAAAATGTTAGTTAATACCCCCTATCTAAGAGGGGGTGTTGATTTTTTGATATTTGAGGGGGGTATTAACCTCCAAATGTAACCTTTGTACTTAGAATATAATATTCTGGGAGTAATAGAACCATTAAACAGATGTGTGAAAACCCTAGAAGAGAAGTCAGCCCAAGGAGAATAATAATAAAGATTTAGAAGGCCCCAGAAAGAGAAGTCAGCCCTGTTGATATTATGGTGGTTGTAGGAGGTATTAATCTCCATGTATAACCTTTGGCTAGAATATCATATTCCAGAAGCAAGAGAAATCTTAAACAGATGTGTAGAAACCCTAGAAGACAAGTCGGCTCAGTAAAAGAATTAATATTAAAGTATTAGATTCTAAAAGGACAAGTCAGCCCACACAAGTGACAAGAACCACTATAAATAAGAGATGATCTAGCTCATTTGTACACACACACTTCACACACTCTCTTAGTCAAGTTTGGCACAAGTTTGGAGTTGTAGCTGCAAGGATGGAAGGTGGATATTTTGGGGTGGTTCTTATGCTCTCTCTCTCTAGCGCCATATAGCCTAAGATGTGTGCACTATCCTATAGTATCTATTGGTGGTGTTCTTGGTGGTATTCTTGGTAAGTGAAACTGTAACTGCGGCTACAACAACTGTTGCAGTTGAGTATTGTTCTTCTTTTGTGGCTTTGGGACTTTATTTTTGGTGAGCTATCTTTGGAGAAAGATGAGCTCTCTTGGTTATCTCTTGGTTCTAGTGATGCTTCCATAATCATTCTATCTAGAAAAGGTTATGGTGCTCGGGGGTGGTTGCATGCCTATGATTGGGTGACAATAGTGATATTGTCTATGGTAAAATGAACACATCTCTTTAATTCTAACAGGCCCCACCTAGAAAATTCACCTTACAGACTAGTATAAGTAAAGGAAAATGTTGGCCAATTTGACACACACTCACTCAACTAGTGCACAAGTCTAAGGAGCTACAACTGCAGCAGGAGGAAGCACAAGTCTGGAGAGAGTAGTGCAACAATTGTCGTGGAGTATTCGTAGTCTTTCTGGTATCTCTCTTGTGCGCTTCTCTTGGTAAAGGTACGCTTCCATTAGTAGAGATACATTCTCTTGGTATTGTGCTACTGCTGCAACAATGGTGTTTCTAGTTAGGGTTTATCTATTGATTTTAGTGTGGACTTTCCAGAATCATTTTAGCTAAGAAAAGGTTATTTTGCTCGAGGGTGGCATATGTGAATTCCAATGGTTGGGTGACAATGATGTGACATTGTCTATCATGGTTAAACGAGCATACCAAAATTTTAACAGGGTGGAGTGCCCACTCGAAATGTTGGAGGTTTCAATATTTTATACACAAATTATCTCCAAAAGGCTTAAGAAGCATTCTATTTCTAAGCCAAAATAAAGAAATAACTATGATGATATGAGAAATAACATTTGATTGAAAATAATAAATATAGTGAGAAATAAATTTTAATAGTTAGTCAATTTAAATGCTAAAGAGATAGTCTATTTAACTCAACCAAATGTGATTTATAATTCTTTTTCAAATATCACCGTTGAGTATTTCATTAACTCACATTACTTTACCAATCACTATAACAAAGGGAACTCACTAACTCCTTAATTGTGTTCCCAAATTTAAAAAAAAAAAACAAGCATTCACATCTATGTGTCTAACAAGAGTATTTGCATGTACTTCTAATTTATGGTCCTTGGTGTTGCATCAGTGTCCAAAAATCCTTATAGAATGAATACCGCATAATTATTGGAGTTGAAAATGCAATTGCAAGAATTGTTGTAAAAGGGATACATTCAACCTAGTGTATCTTCATGGGGAGCACTTGTCTTATTTGTGAAAAAGAGAGATCGAACTCTTAGGTTGTGTATTGACTACAATTAGTTAAATAAAGGCATAATGAAGAACAAGTATACATTGCCTCGAATTTATGATATGTTTGACTAAATGAACAGAGAAAAAGTTTTTTCAGAGATTGATTTGAGGTTTGGTTATCATCAAGTCAAAATTAAGGAAGAATACACTTATAATATAGCCTTTAGAACAAGGTATGACAATTATGAATTTGTTGTGATACCAATTTGTCTCACCAATGCACCAGTTACATTTGTGTGCCTCATGAATAATGTTTTCTAGCAAGTGCATAGATAAGTTTGTGCTTGATTTTCTATATGATATATTAATTTATTCTAAGAATGGGGAAGAGCATGAGAATCACTTAAGAATGGTTTTGGAAGTTCTAAGAGAGAATAAGTTGTATGAAAATATAATAAAAAGTGATTTTTATCATAAGAAAATTCATTATTCATGTCACATTATTTTAGAACTTAAAGAAATATTTGTGGATCCAAAGAAGATTGAGGCCATAATGACTTGGCCCACTCCAAAGAATATAATAGATGTGAGATATTTCATGGAACTTTTTGATTATTACAATTCACTAAGGGATTTTCCAAGATTGCACATCCAATCACTTTAGTGTAGAAGAAGAAGATTAATTTTGAATGGACATAGGAATGTGAGGAGAACTTTTAGCTATTGAAAAAGCTTCTCACTGGTGCCCCAATTCTAAATATTGCAAATCTAGACAATGATTTTATTGTATGCACCAATGCATGAATTGAGGGACTTGGTGGAGTTCTCATGAAAGAGATCATGCAGTACGTTATGTGTCACAAACATGGAAAGAACGTGAGAAACACTATGCTACTCGTTACCGGGAACCAACTGTAATAGTGCTTGCTCTGAAAATATGGATGCACTATTTAATGGGCAATAAATTTGAGCTTATAAATAATCATAATGGTTTGAAGTATTTATTTGAGCAACCAAAATTAAATGCTAGGCAAGCTAGATAGATACAATATCTTTGTGAGTTTGATTTTGAGATCAAGAACATAAAAGGAAAAGAAAACAAAGTGATTGATTCTCTCAATGGAAAGATTCTTGAGGTAGAAATTAGAATTTGCAAATAACATTTGAAGCAGAGAGTTATTGACTCTCTTGTTGAAGATTAAAACTGTGTTCAAGTGAAATATGGATTGCAACAAGAAAATTTAGAAAAGAAATATGAAGGTTATTAATTGAATGATGATGGACTTCTTATTTATAAACATAGAATGTAGATTCCCAAATCTTCAAAATTGACAAGAATTATCATGGATGAAGAAAGAAATACTTTTGGCTTGGGATGAAAAAAAATGTTGTCAAATATATTGTTAGATGTATGCAATGTCAACAAGTTAATGTTTAATATCAACGCCTAGTAGGATTTTTGCAGACTTTGCCAATTCCAAAATGGAAATGGGAGGTAATAATTATGGATTTTATTACCAGGTTATCACAACATTAATACAACATGATTCTATCATGGTTGTCGTGGATAAATTAACTGAGGAAACACATTTTGTCACTATTACGTCCACTCATAAGACTGATGACACTACAAAGAGGTAAATTTTAAATTGGTCAAGTTACCTAAAGAAATTGTATCTAACAAGGATGTTAATTTTATATCTAACTTTTGGAAGAAACGTTTTGAAGACTTGGATACCCAGCTTAATTTCAATATTATGTACCGACAAATAGATGGGAAAATTGAAAGAGTCAGTCAAGTGATTGAAGACATGTATGTGATAGATAAATAATTCAAGTGTGAAGACCATCAACACCTGGTAGATTTTTCATATAATAACGAGCATCAAGAATCATTGAAAATGAGTCCAATTGAGGCTTTTTATGGTAGAGGATGCAAAACACTAGTGATATATCTTAACCCATTAAACAAAATTATGTTTGGATCATAAATGCCCAAAGAAATAGAGGAAGAAATTACTAGAATTAGATAGAATTTGAAGGAAACCCAAGACATGAAAAAATGTGATGTAGATGAGAATATAGTGCATAGGGAATTTTTTGTTGGGGATCATGTTTTCCTCTAAGTGAAACCAAGGAAGAGTTCCTTGAATATTAGAAGTTGTGCCAAGATGGCACCTAGATATTGTGGGACTTTGAAAGTGCTTGATAGGATAGGGCTAGTTGCATATAGACCTGTATTCCTTCCTAACACTAAAGCTCACAATATTTTCCATGCCTATTTGATCATAACCATGTGATTGATTGGAATGTGATCTAGGTAGAATCAGATGGAGAGTTTCAAACAAATCCATTGTGCATATTTAACAAGAAAGTAGTAATGCTTTAGAATTGATCCATCGAACATGTAAAGGTGCAAAGGAAGCACTTTGGTTACAATGAAGCTACTTGAGAGTTGGAGGATTCCATGAAAGAGTTATACCAATTTATGTTCTAATTTCAAGTTGCACCAATGTTGGTGCTATTCCAAGGGTGGGGCGAATGTAATATCTCAATTTTGACACTTGGAATGTATTGAATCCAATTATGTAAAAGTTTTAAATGCATAGTTAAAATGATGAGAGTCAATCCATGTGAGATTAAATAAGCGACCGGGTGTGTAAATGTTGTAAATATGCTAGTATGGTTTCCTAATTGACACTCAAAGTCAATTCCCAGCTAGTGAATGGCTAGGCATGTATAATATAAATATAATTCTATGGGCCATGTGGTAGGATTTCCAAAATGAACTCAAGCTATGTGAATATTAATGTTGGAATATAATATGCAATGGTCCAACATAGTTGTGTAGAGCACAAGAGAGGCTATGATTCCACCATAGGGGAAGAGGAAAGGAGTGTTATGGGAAATTTAATCCTTTTTTTCCAAGTGCCAGCCTTAAAACTCATATATTTTCCACCATGTGCCCTAAATAAATCCATCCACCTACTTTGACCTATTAAACCAATCATTGAATGCATGTAAGCGGTTGGTGGGGAAGTCTTCTCACATAGTTATGGAAGCATGGGATGAGTACAATCATCATGGGTAAGTTTAAGAGTCCTACATTCCTCTTATCAAAAGTAATTCCAGCCATCATTTCCCCCAATTCTCTCATTTTCTATTGACTCTAGCATTCTCGTGATCATGTTATGTGTTTCCCATGCATTATTCTCCATTGCTAACCATTAAACTATTTGGAAATTATTCAAGTAAGCATTGTGAAGAGGAAATTGTAGACCTTGCATAAAGGATATATGATTGTAGGTGAGCATAGAGGTCGGGCAAGTTAGGAATCCTTCACCCCCATATGCATGTGTTTCTCTTTGGGTGCTTCAGAGCCAAGTATCATTCTTGTAGACAATTCCTAGAAAGAACAAAATAGATTGGGCTCCTTCTACCCACTATGAAGAGCACTAGATGGAAGAAGATCATTGAGGAACTATTGAGTAGAGAAAGGGAATATCGTCTGTGTGTTGTGTGGGGAAATGGAAGAGAGTTTCATGGTTGTTTAAGGGTTGGATGAGATGCTTGGAGTGATTTGTAATGATCATATTAACTAAGCATGAGAGCATATGGGTTGGGTTGAGGGAGATAGAATCCTCCAACTTATTTTCTTCACCCTTGTGGCCACATAACATGGCTTGGGGGTGGTAAGTGATCCAAATACCTATGGTCATGTGAAAAATTATTGCATGCAACCAATTTCCTAGACCTTCTTATTTTAAAAGATAAGTTCCTTATCATTGTTTATGAATATGCAAAATGTATGTTATTTTATGTTATGAAAATCTATGTATTTTTCATGTTGTGGATGATTATGTTTAGTTCTATTCATGGGCATTTAATTGTTGTGAATTTTTGTGAATCCATGCTATTTTAATCCAATGCATTTTCATTAGCACACATGTGCATGCATTTTATTCACTTGTGGTCCTTTTTGGGAGGCTTTCCCAATTGGTATTTTAAGGTTATGGCCTTCGAGGGCCAGAATGTGAAACCCGTGTATCATGGCTAGGAGTGTTGGGTAGGGACACCACAATAAATATATAACCAATTGAAATTAAAAAATTTGGAGGGTCTCTAGTCTTTAAGTCTTGGGGTCTATTGAGGGAATCAACCAATTTTCAATCATCATTTTACATTCCTATTAAACAATGGCTAAAGGCAAGAGGAATATAGTCATGTAGATCAACCAACATTGGATTTAGTGGGCAATAAATCAATTTTGATTTGAACCATCAAGGTTCAAAATACATTGTGAATAAACTTGTCATGATAGGGAGACTAAATAGGTGAATATTCCCTTTTCGAAGTATGAATTTTATGAAACCAAGGCTCATGTTGGGATGGTTCATTTCTCTTACATTGAGACATAACAATAGGGATAGGTACATGAGATTTTCCTAATGAAAAACTCCTCTAAGTTGAGGCATATGATGTAGAGTTGGTTTCTATAACACAATTTATTAGTATAGATTGTGTTTCTATAGGTTTAACACTAGCTAAAAAGAATTTGGCCTAAAAGTTATTAATATTTTAAATTATTTTATAGAGATTATACAAGTTAGGTGCCCAACTATATTTGGAGATGCATTCTATTTTCTAAAATGGTTCAACATTTATCAATGAATCATGCCCCGAGGAAGGATCATGCCTTATCGATTCAATAAATATATACTAGGTGTAACATTTGTTACTAAGTCAATGGAGAGTCTTTCCCATTGAAAAAAGATCAACCAAAATTATAATTTCATTATCATTGAGAATCATTAGTGATATAGGCACACTATTTTATTATCAATAAAATAGTGTGAACCTTAATAAACAAATATAAATTAATATTATACTATCATTGTACAAATGGAAAAGTTGAATTACTCCTTAAAATTAATAATATAAATACTTTAAAGTAAGTATGCTAATTAATTAAAATGATTAAACACCAAATTTCTCTATGTTTTGTGAGCATTTTGTGCATCATTTAAAATAACTATGGACATTGCACCTTATTACTTAATTTACAAGTAGATTTAGTTTCATCCATAAATTCATTGTAGATGCATTAGCATTGTAACAAAAGCATGAGAAATGGGACATTCAACCAATATAATAAACATTTTGTGTTCTAGAGAAGCACACCAAGAATAGAATTTAATATGTATACATTTGATAATCTAACAAATATAGATTAATCTTATACAAATGGAAAAGTTGAATTATTCTTTAAAATTAATATTAAAAATAATATAAATACAAGTATGCAAATTAATTAAAATGATTAAACACCAAATTTCTCTCGTTTTTGTTAGCATTTTGTGCATCATTTAAAATAACCATGGGCATTGCACCTTATTACATAATTTACAAGTAGAAAGCAATTTCTCAATAAAATTCAATGTAGATGCATTAACATTGTAACAAAAGCATGAGAAAGGGGACATTTGACGAATATAATAAACATTTTGGGTTTTAGAAAAGCACAACAAAAATGTAATTTAATATGTATACATTTAATAATTTAACAAATGTGAAGGATACACATGATATGTTGATTTATGTTGGAACACTCAAATAATTGGACATCAGTATTTAATTTGATAGCGACAAAAAATGCAACACAGAGTTAAAAATTGTATACTTAAAACCATATAATTCTCCTCAATCATTTACATTTACATGGCATGGGTTTAACTGAAATTGTTAAAAACATAAGTAAATATCTTTCTAGATAGTAAATATTTCATGTATAAATAACATGTTTATACCTTATTATACCAACAACAAAAAAAACTTATATAATCATTACTTTGGACCGATGCTTATTATACTTTATTAGATCAACAAAAATGTTTATATACTTATTACTTTGTATTAGATTAAAAAAAAAAGTTTATTTTGACGTTATTTTGGACTAATGTTTATTATACTTTATTAAACCAACAAAAATGCTTATATATACTTTGAATAACCAAAAAGATATATATATATATATATATATATATATTCGTTATTTTGGACTGATGTTTATTATGCTTTATTAAACCAACAAAAAATGCTTATATACTCCTACTTTGAACCACCAAAATAAATTATATACTCATTAAAATGTTTATATACTCATACTTTGAACAACCAAAAAAAATTGTATGCTCATGACTTTGGACGGATGCTTATTATGTTAACAAAAATGTTTATATATTCATTACTTTGAACTAATGCTTATATACTCATCACTTTAGACTACTTTCCTAAATGAGATGAAGCTTATACTTTAATTCAAATCAATATTTCATTGTAATATTTTTTATTTGTAAAAATATTTTCTTTTAATTTGATTTTCTTTATAATTTAATCATAATAATTAAACTAGTTTATGATTTTTCATTTTTCAAATAAAATTATTTTATTTTCTATACATTTCACCTTTTTATACTAAAATGGCCATGAATAAAATACTAAAATGTTTACAAAATTTTAAGAAAAAAACACCTTAAGCTACCTAAATATATGTAGTATATAAAAAATTTCTTTATTGACTTGTTGAATAATGTTGTTGAATAATGAGTAAGATTAAATCAACAAAAATGTTTATATACTCATTACTTTGAATAACAAAAAAAAAATAGTATACACTCATTACTTTGGAGTGATGCTTATTATGTTTTATTAGACTAACAAAAATGCATATATATTCATTACTTTGCACTTATGCTTATATATTCATTACTTTATACTACTTTATTACTTTATTAAATGAAATGAAGTTGTAGTTTAATTAAAAAAAAATCTTCGTTGTAATACATTTTATTTGTAAAAAAAAACAATTAATTTAATTTTTTATATAATTTAATGATAATAATTAAATTAATTTTTTACTTTTCATTTTCACATAAAATTATTTTTTTTTATATACATTTCGCCATGATAAAGTATTAGAATGTTTACAAAATTTTGAAGAAAATAACATCTTTAACTAGTTAGATATTTGTAGTATATAAAGAAAAAAGTTTGAAGAAAAGAACAACTTAAACGAGCTAAATATTTGTAGTATATAAAACTTTTCTTTATGGACTTGTTGAATAACTACTAAGATTAAAATGGTCCTTCTCATTTTATTTTTTCAAGCAAATCAATATGAAAATCCCTTATCATAAGATTACAATTAAGTCTTGTCCCCACAAGCAAGAATCCATTACATTGAATAGTTAATAAAATTAATGCACATAGAAAATGCCTTGTAAAGAGACTTAAAAATGGTGAATTAACATTCTTAAAAAAAAGGGGGTTCTTTACAAAAATAAAAAGGAGGAAGCCTTATATTTTAACACCCCTTCTTAATGGTTACAATATTGAAAGAAAAACATATTGATCGAAGGTAAAACATGTTATTTGAAAACTAACTTATCACAATCAAACATTCTTTAGAAGCTTCTTCTTTGAAAACAATTCTTAGATTAGGTATAGCTCCATCAAGTTGTCTTGTAACCCTCGTAAAGGTGTAACTCCTGAGTTGAATTCTCGAGTTCCTAGATTCCACCTTCCCGAACTTTTGAATGATGAATCTCCTGAATTATTGGAGAACCATCCATGTTGAGCTACATCCACATTGCCCCATCAAGTTGTCTCATGACCCTCATAAGGGTATAATTCCTAAGATTCACAAACTCTTGAACTATCCAGGCAACCATACATGTTGAGTTATATCTACACTAGATCCATTCTTATGTTCAAAGTGAGGGTGTTTCAAAATGTGTAAAATGACCTTTCTTCAATAATATTATCACCATTATCAACATCTGGTGGATCATCAACAATGACCACATTCTTTGCATGTGGTTTGTCTTTGATATTTCTCTTGAGAACATAATTAGCTCGAAATCTATAGTTTCGAAATGTGTGACTCATTTTCTTACAATAATAACATTCCATATTCCCCTTATATTTAGTTGACCTACTACAATTCTTTCTTGACTAGACTATCATCTAAGGTTGAGCAACCAATTCTTCCAAATCTAAAAATTTGGGCATCAATACTGGCAAGAACAAGTTGAATCTACTCCAAAATCCTCTGAATTGATCCTGGCTTTGAATGACTCGAAACCATTTTGACTCTTTGATGTGTCATGGTGGAAATCCCTCGATCTGTCTCTGTCGACAATACTCCCTAGGTCTTCATGCTTGCACAAACTCCACGACACTCAAACTATATAAGTCACAAGAGTGAAAACCTTGTCTTTCAAAGACCCAAGACTCTTGATATAATTCTCTATGGCTCTGAGGCTATTGAAGTCACAAGAGTGGAAACCTTGTCTTTCAAAGGCTCAAGACATGAGCTAGATCACTAAACGAGGAAAGCATAGGAAAGTAGATCACTAAACCAAATAGAGTTTATTCACATAACTAAGCTCAATACTCACAATAACATCTTATGATATTATCAATGAATAACTAATGTATTTATTATAATGGAGTTTACCTCTTTAGATATCATTGTTCACTAAACAAATCATTTTTACTTATAAATGTGGGATAGACTACTTTACAAAAAAATGAACATTAACATATTCTGAAGTCATAAAGTGACTTCATTACATGGTAAGCTTTATATCTTAACAATAATTATTTATACTCATTTTTTTTATTTTAATATATTTATTATCTGTTTACTCACACTTTTTTTTTTTTACTTTAAATTTTCATTTACTTGCTACAATGACCTAACCACACCAACCCTTAACATGGCTGGATTTTTGAGTATCTCCTCTAGACAAAACATTTTGTCTTATTAAAACTTAATTCTTATTATTTTTCAATAATTTTAATATAATTTAATTCTAATTATTTTTGAATAATTTTAATATATTTGTTTTATGTATTTAAACTAGTTTATTTAATATTTTATCTCATCAAAACTTAGTTCTTATTCATTTTTCTATTTTCATTTAGCCCAATCTTGACACATTTTTTTGATGGTTCAAGCTTTTACTATATAAAAAAATATGTAATCAATATTTTTGTTT
>ML804223.1:208000-220412 GCA_009831015.1 Picea engelmannii | reverse complement strand
TGGATCTAACTGCCTCCCGCTCTGGAGGTTTGAAGTAACCTTTAAATACCAACTGTCTCGTTGGAGTTGTGTCAACACATGTTCCCTCAAATTGACCTTTAAGGTTACCAAGGAGAAGATATGTGGTCTCCTACTCAAGGCATTTGCGACCACATTTTCCTTTCCCTTGATGTACGAAATACCAAAATCGTACTCACTCATAAACTCACTCCATTGCCTTTTCCTGGCATTCAGATCTCTTTGAGTGAAGAGATGTTTTAAACTTTGATGGTCCGTTTTGAGCTCAAAGTTCCATNAACTCTAAATCATGAGTCGCGTATAGCTCCTCATGTTTCTTCAACTTCCTTGATGCATAAGCTATCACTCCTCCATCCTGCATTAGCACGGCTCCCAACCCTTGCTTCGAGGCATCCATGTAGACTATGAAGTCCTTTTCCATATCCGGCACTCGTAGAATTGGCGCACTAGTTAGTAACCTCTTAAGCTCAATGAACGCACTATCACACTCTTCTGTCCATTCATACCTGACCCCCTTACGCTGCAAGGTGGTGATGGGTTTCGCTATTTTTTAGAATCCTTCTACAAATCTCCGGTAATAACCTGCTAGCCCCGTGAAGCTTCTCACCTCATGGGAATTTTTTGGCACTGGCCACTCCATAATGGCCTTTACCTTTTCTGGGTCCACAGAGATTCCTTCACTGGAAATGATATGACCTAAATAGTGGATCTCTTTCTGGAAGAAGGAACACTTCAACAGCTTTCCATACAATTTTTTCTCTCTAAGGCAGGACAACACTATTCGCAAGTGTTCCTCATGTTCTCTTTCATTCTTGGAATAGATGAGGATGTCATCTAAAAAGACTTGTAAAAAATGGTCTAAGTACTTCTGGAATACGTCGTTCATGAGGCTCATGAATACTGTTGCCGCATTGGTCAATCCGAAAGGTACTACAACGAACTCGTAATGTCCAAACCGAGTTCGAAAGGCAGTTTTTGGGATGTCACCTTCCTTAATCCTTAATTGATGATACCCTGATCGCAAATCGATCTTTGAGAATACCATTGCTCCTTTCATCTGATCGAATAGGTCATCTATTCGCGGTATCGAGTGTCTATTCTTCATTGTAGCACGGTTCAAGTCCCTGTAGTCTATACACAATCGTAAGGATCTGTCCTTCTTCTTTACAAAAATTACCAGCGCGCCCCAGGGTGAAACACTGGTCCTTATTAGCCCTAAGTTCAGTAACTCTTTCAACTGCATTTGCAATTCACAAAGTTCCGACGCTGTCATCCGATACAGAGTCTTGGAGATTGGTTTTGCACTAGGTTTTAGCTCAATAGTAAAATCAAGCTCCCTCTCAGGAGGTAACCCTGGTAATGCGTTTGGAAAAACATCCTGAAATTCTGACAATACCGGGTACTGATCCAATGAGGGTCCCTTCCTTTCATTCACTACTTCCACTACATAAAGTCGACACCCTTGCCTCAAGCATCGCTTAACCTTCATAGTTGATATAAAGCATAACGACACTTTTCTGTGTACACCCTGGATCTCTACTGGTCTTCCTTCATCATCGACACAAAGCACCCTCTTTGCAAAACAATCTACCAAAGCTCGATGAGCTGCTAACCAATCCATTCCAATGATTAGGTCATATGCTCCGAGAGCAGTGACGTATACCTTCAACCTGGTAGTACACACTCCCAGGTCTACTATACAATTATCGACACTAGGTCCTACAGCTTGTTTTTCCCCCGAAGCCATCTCGACTTGTTTAAAGTCATCGTGCTCGTAGGCTGCCAACCCACACTTTTCTAATGCAGATGGTGAAATGAAACTATCTGTCGCACCAGAATCAAACAAAATCTTAACATTGATATGATTTAGCGTACCTGATGACTCCACCACCATGGATTGGTGTTCAGCCTGGCGGTTATTAACCACTACGTAAATCTGGTGGCTGTTACTTTCTCTCTCCATCGGTGTCTTTCCTTCTCTATGTACGAACCCTGATTGTAACTCTGGGCAGTCATGCTCGTAATGGGGTCCTCCGCACCCCCAACAAGTAACACGAGATTGAACCTGTGCACTATTATGTGTCTGTCTCTAAAATGAGTTCCTTCCCCTAGAACCCCTGCCCCTACTCGTTGTTCCCTGAGATGGTCGTGGACCTGTCTGCACCGTTGACGATGAACGAGATGCTGCACTTGCTGCCATTGAAATCCCTACAGCTACTATCCTTGGCGCGACTTTGTTACCATATGGCGGTGACCTTGAACCCCCTCCCCTAGGAAATGTCCTCGAGGCCTTCCCAACGAATCTCGGGCGATGCGGAAATGTCGGTCTTGTACCCCCAGTAGATTTAGTTTAGTCATAAATTCATTGTAGATGCATTAGCATTGTAACAAAAGCATGAGAAATGGGACATTCAACCATTATAATAAACATCTTGTGTTCTAGAAAAACACGCCAAGAATGGAATTTAATATGTATACATTTGATAATCTAACAAATATAGATTAATCTTATACAAATGGAAAAATTAAATTACCCCTTAAAATTAATATAAATACTTTAAATTAAGTATGCAAATTAATTAAAATGATTAAACACCAAATTTCTCTTTTTTTTGTTAGCATTTTATGCATCATTTAAAATAACCATGAGCATTGCACCTTATTACTTAATTTACAAGTACAAAGCAATTTCTCAATAAAATTCAATGTAATGCATTAACACTGTAACAAAAGCATGAGAAAGGGGACATTTGACCAATATAATAAACATTTTGGGTTCTAGAGAAGCACAACGAGAATGTAATTTAATATGTATACATTTGATAATTTAACAAATGTGAAAGATACACATGATATGTTGATTTATGTTAGAATACTCAAATAGTTGGACATCAATATTTAATTTGATAGCGATAAAAAATACAACACAAAGTTAAAAATTGTATGCTTAGGAGCATATGATTCTCCTCAATCATTTACATGGCATGGGTTTAACTAGTTAAAAACATATCTAAATATCTTTAGATAATAAATATTTCATATATAAATAGCATATTTATACCTTATTATACCACCAACAACAACAACAACAAAAAAAAAAAAAACTTATATGATCATTACTTCGGACTGATGCTTATTATGCTTTATTAGATCAACAAAAATGTTTATATACTTATTACTTTGACCAACAAAAATGTTTATATACTTATTACTTTGACCAACAAAAAAGTTTATATACTCATTACTTTGTATTAGATTAACAAAAAAAAATGTTATATACTTATTACTTTGACCAACAAAAAAGCTTATATACTCATTACTTTGTATTAGATTAACTAAAAAGTTTATTTTGACGTTATTTTGGACTGATGTTTATTATACTTTATTAAACCAACAAAAATACTTATATATACTTTGAATAACCAAAAAGATTAACAAAAAAGTTTATTTTGTCTTTGAACTGATGTTTATTATGCTTTATTAAACCAACAAAAAATGCTTATATACTCATACTTTGAACAACCAAAATAAATTATATACTCATTAAAATGTTTATATACTCATTAAAATGTTTATATACTCATACTTTGAACAACCAAAAAAGATTGTATACTCATTACTTTGAACTGATGCTTATTATGTTAACAAAAATGTTTATATATTCATTACTTTGAACTAATGCTTATATACTCATCACTTTAGACTACTTTCCTAAATGAGATGAAGCTTGTACTTTAATTCAAATCAATATTTCATTGTAATATTTTTTATTTGTAAAAATATTTTCTTTATAATTAAATTAGTTTATAATTTTTCATTTTTCAAATAAAATTATTTTCTTTTCTATACATTTCACCTTTTTATACTAAAATGGCCATGAATAAAATACTAAAATGTTTACAAAATTTTGAAGAAAAAAACACCTTAAGCTACCTAGATATAACTAGTATATAAAAATTTTCTTTATTGACTTGTTGAATAATGAGTAAGATTAAATCAACAAAAATGTTTATATACTCATTACTTTGAATAACAAAAAAAATATTATACACTCATTACTTTGGACTGCTTATATATTCATTACTTTATATTACTTTATTAAATGAAATAAAGTTGTAGTTTAATTAAAAAAAAAATTNAAAAAAAAAAAAAAAAAAAAAATATTTTTTTATATAATTTAATGATAATAATTAAATTAATTTTTTACTTTTCATTTTCATATAGAATTATTTTTTTTATATACATTTCACCTTTTTTATTGGCCATGGATAAAGTATTAAAATGTTTACAAAATTTTGAAGAAAATAACATCTTTAACTAGTTAAATATTTGTAGTATATAAAGAAAAAAGTTCGAAGAAAAGAACAACTTAAACGAGCTTAATATTTGTAGTATATAAAACTTTTCTTTATTAACTTGTTGAATAACTACTAAGATTAAAATGTTCCTTCTCATTTTATTTTTTCAAGCAAATCAATATGAAAATCCCTTATCATAAGATTACAATTAAGTCTTGTCCCCACAAGCAAGAATCCATTGAATAGTTAATAAAATTAATGCACATAGAAAATGCCTTGTAAAGAGAGACTTAAAAATGGTGAATTAACATTCTTAAAAAAAAAAGGGGTTCTTTAAAAAAACAAAAAGGAGGAAGCCTTATATTCTAACACCCTTTCTTAATGGTTATAATATTGAAAAAAAAACATATTGATCGAAGGTAAAACATGTTATTTGAAAACTAACTTATCACAATCAAACATTTTTTAGAAGCTTCTTCTTTGAAAACAATTCTTAGATTAGGTATAGCTCCATCAAGTTGCCTTGTAACCCTCGTAAAGGTGTAACTTCTGAGTTGAATTCTCGAGTTCCTAGATTCCACCTTCCCGAACTTTTGAATGACGAATCTCCTGAATTATTGAAGAACCATCCATGTTGAGCTACATCCACATTGCCCCATCAAGTTGTCTCATGACCCTCCTAAGGGTATAATTCCTAAGATTCACAAACTCCTGAACTATCCAGGCAACCATACATGTTGAGTTATATCTACACTAGATCCATTCTTATGTTCAAAGTGAGGGTGTTTCAAAATGTGTAAAATGACCTTTCTTCAATAATATTATCACCATTATCAACATATGGTGGATCATCAACAATGACCACATTCTTTGCATGTGGTTTGTCTTTGATATTTCTCTTGAGAACATAATTAGCTCGAAATCTATAGTTTTGAAATGTGTGACTCATTTTCTTACAATAATAACATTCCATATTCCCCTTATATTTAGTTGACCTACTACAATTCTTTCTTGACTAGACTATCATCTAAGGTTAAGCAACCAATTCTTCCAAATCTGAAAATTTGGGCATCAATACTGGCAAGAACAAGTTGAATCTACTCCAAAATCCTCTAAATTGATCATGGCTTTGAATGACTCGAAACCATTTTGACTCTTTGATGTGTCATGGTGGAAATCCCTCGAGTCTCAATACTCCAATACTCCCTAGGTCTGTCTCTGTCGACAATACTCCCTAGGTCTTCACGCTTGCACAGACTCCACGACACTCAAATTATATAAGTGGAAAGCATAGGAAAGTAGATCACTAAACCAAATAGAGTTTATTCACATAACTAAGCTCAATACTCACAATAACATCTTATGATATTATCAATGAATAACTAATGTATTTATTATAATGGAGTTTACCTCTTTAGATATCATTGTTCACTAAACAAATCATTTTTACTTATAAATGTGGGATAGACTACTTTACAAAAAAATGAACATTAACATATTCTGAAGTCATAAAGTGACTTCATTACATGGTAAGCTTTATATCTTAACAATAATTATTTATACTCATTTTTTTTATTTTAATATATTTATTATCTGTTTACTCACACTTTTTTTTTTTTACTTTAAATTTTCATTTACTTGCTACAATGACCTAACCACACCAACCCTTAACATGGCTGGATTTTTGAGTATCTCCTCTAGACAAAACATTTTGTCTTATTAAAACTTAATTCTTATTATTTTTCAATAATTTTAATATAATTTAATTCTAATTATTTTTGAATAATTTTAATATATTTGTTTTATGTATTTAAACTAGTTTATTTAATATTTTATCTCATCAAAACTTAGTTCTTATTCATTTTTCTATTTTCATTTAGCCCAATCTTGACACATTTTTTTGATGGTTCAAGCTTTTACTATATAAAAAAATATGTAATCAATATTTTTGTTTTTATGGTTCAGGATTTTGCTATTAAAAACAAAGGCTGCATGGCAGCTTAGTCCCTGCCAAATAGATTTGGAAATGAAATGTAACTAGATAAGATCATTTAACTAGTTGAATAGTTGTCAATTTGTTATAAAATAAATGCATTCTATATGTGTGTGTGTTTTTATATATATAATGATAGACGACATTAAAAATACACACACATATATATCTATATATATATGACACTAAAAAAATGCACTTCAAAAATATTGAAACTTTAAAATCTTCTTAAAATGGTTACATTATTTTTCTTTAGTTTCAATTATCCAGAAATTGATCACAACTTTTAAATATTTTTAAGAATAAATATTCCTTAAAATTTATATATAAACCAAAATAAATTCATATTCATTTTATAAAATAAAATCTTTTTAAAAATATTCTTAATATTCACATTTCACTTTTAGAAATATACTGTAGAGATATAAAGAGATCTCTTATAGAAAATTAATATTTCTTTTAAAGTGTTTTTAAACTTATGAATCAACCTCCGGTATAGGATTGGGTCTTCTCCACCTGCTGGGTCGTAGAATGAAGTGTTAAGGTTACGATCTGTCAGCAGCGTTGTAATTGCCTATGTACCATGCGTGTTGCGTGGTAGGAGTATTTATTCCTCGACAAGGTAATAAGTATACTCACTAGAGTTGGTTAACTTGCTGGAATGGTCGATCTGTTCAAGCTCCTAGGTAAGCGGCTGTGTTGAACTTGTCTAAAATAGTTGGAATATCAATTTGAATAAAATGTTGTATTTGCTGGTAGCTTCTAGTTGTAGATAGAATTATCTATCAACCTTCAACCATGTTTGATGGCCAACATGAACTTAGTAGTTTAACAATTTGACTTTTTAAAAATCAACTTACATATGTGTAAGTGTTAGTTTTTTAATAAAAAAAAAAATTAAAACATGTTTAATAAATAATCAACATCTAAATAAAAAAGGCATTTGCAACTGTTGATTTAAAAGTAAAAGGCAAAATGATCACACGTAGGGACACGATTTTTACTGCACATGGATAACCCAGCGCCCACGTGGAATCCAGCTAGTACAAGTGCAAATTTAGTGTTAAATAAAAGAATCCAAATTTTATTTACCAACTTTGGTTAAGTGTGTGCATATTAAGAATGACCTATTTAAAGCATTGAAAGTGCCCAATAATAAGACTCTTTGAAAGATAATTTAGTGTTAAATAAAAGAATCTAAATTTTATTCACCCACTTTGGTTACGTGTGTGCATATTAAGAATAACCTATTTAAAGCATTGAAAGTGCCCAATAATAAGACTCTTTGAAAGATGTCAGTCTGATGACGATAATAAGACTCTTTGAAAGATGTCACTCTGCAGGCGATCGCTTTAAAGTTCTTATCAAATATAAGTATTAGGAATCTCCTCAAAGTAGACTATTCTTCATATTAGTAATATTTAACTATTCAGAAGTATGTAGAAATAAGTAAAGGTATATTCTGTTCATATAAAATATAAATGTAATAATAAGTGGGTATAGAATAGTGCGATGGTATTTATAATTAATTTTAAGTATTGAAATATGTGAAGGTAGTAATAAGACTTGAACATATTAATCAATTAATGATAAAAAATAAAATAAAAAATTGTTATATTAAAATATATATATTTGTTTTCTTAAGTTAAACATTACATTTCACACATAAATTTAAAATAAAAAGTAAATTAATGTCAAATTAATAACAAACTCGTTGCTTTAAGTAAGAAAACTTAAAGTTTTATTAATATTATCTCACTTTTTCAATTTATTAATACTATTTCCATTTTTAATATCTATTTTGTGTAAAAAAAATAGTTTTGATGCTTCAAACTTTTACTATATAAAAAATATGTAATCAATAATATTTTTGTTTAGCTCACAACACTTTATTTTTATGGTTCAGGATTTTATTATTAAAAATAAGTAAGAGAACTTGGAGTTTTATTAATATTATCTCACGTTTTCAATTTATTAATACCATTTCCATTTTTCAATATCTATTTTGTGTAAAAAAAAATAGTTTTGATGCTTCATGCTTTTACTATATAAAAAATATGTAATCAATATTTTTGTTTAGCTCAAGACACTTTATTTTTATGGTTCAAGATTTTATTATTAAAAATAAGTAAGAGGCTTTTACTATATAAAAAATATGTAATCAATATTTTTGTTTAGCTCACGACACTTTATTTTTATGGTTCAGGATTTTATTATTAAAAACAAGGTTTCATGGCAGCGGAGTCCCTACCAAGTTGGGATGGGAGTAAATGTGACCTAGTACAGACACGTGGCTAGAAATTTGAAATACATTGAAATACTTTTATACATAGGAAATATGTACTTTTGTAATGGATCGCGGGTTGTTGAGCTGGTGATATACAAAAAGCACCGACAGTTGTGCGATACAGAAATTGGGCCTCTAATGTTCTCTACGATACAGAAATCGAGGAGTGGAGTTGCGGACTATAGGGTGAAATCACGAAGGTGGGTAACATTTTTGTGACAATCAGATCTCCAAAATTCCGAATAACATTTTTTTGGCCGAACTAATATTATTTTTCGGTCGAAAAGTGGAATGTCAAATCGAACGGTGCAGTGACAGCACCCTTGATTTGCGCGTAAAAATTAAGTCGAACGGATTTTTTCCATCCGGCATAATGTTTTCGACCAAAAGATATTTCGGTCGAATAATGTTTCGACCGAAAGATTGTTCGACCGAACAATCTTTCGGCTAAAAGAATGTTTATATATCAACCACATGTCGAATTCGAATGGTTTTCAAACTTTTTTTGGCGTTTTAGCGCGGCTGTGTGTGTCTGTGAGCGTTTGTGAGGTCGTGAGCACAGAGGTCTGTGAGCGTTTGTGAGGTCTGTGAGCATTTGTGAGGTCTGTGAGGTCTGTGAGCGTTTGTGAGGTCTGTGAGGTCTGTGAGGTTTGTGAGCGTTTGTGAGTTATGTGAGGTCTATGAGCATTTGTGAGGTCTGTGAGAACAGAGTCTGTGAGCTTTTGGGGCAGAGGTCGTGAGCGCAGAGGTCTGTGAGCGTTTGGCACGGAGGTCGTGAGCACAAAGATGTGATCTTTTGGCATAGAGGTCTTGTGAGTGTTTGGGTGCAATGGTTGTGTTGGCGCAGAGGCCGTTTTGGCGAGTTGTCCGTGAGTTAAAGGTATTTTTGTGTGTTCGTTTTAGTTTATAATTTTAGATTTTTATTTGTATTTTAGATTTAGATTTAGTTTTAGTTTTTTTATTTTAATTTATAATTTTAATTTTAGCTTTAGTTTTATTTTTCATTTTTTGTCAAATTTAATTTAGTTTTTTTAAATTAAAATTTAATTAATTAGGAGGCCTAGTAGGGCAATGTCGTGGGCACGCCAACTGCCTAGCCACAACGCTAGGCCCTTGAAGCCAAGTCACAGTCCAATGGACTGTGACTTGGTCGCGAGGGCCTAGCCCTGTGGCCAAACAGTTGGGTGCCTACGGCATGGCCCTGTTCAAATTAGATTTAGTTTTAGTTTTTTTATTTTAATTTTACTTTTAGTTATATTTTAAACAGATTTTTAGTTAAACAGTTAATCATAATCATAACATAACCTGGCCCTTGAATGGTTGATAAAATTTTCAAGCTTGAAAACCTTTTGCCCACTTCAAATCTCCTGCCTTGTTGATAAAAATAAGAGTTAAAAAATTTAATATTTCTCATATTGAATATTCTTTTTCAATACTGTACTCGCTCACCTTTTGTTTTATTAAGTTGTATGTCTTTGAATTCTGATAATTTGTCTCATAATTCCATTTTAAATTATGTTTTATATACCTCGCAATCTCATAATCATAATAGAACCTGGCCCTTGAATGGTTGATAAAGTTTTCAGGCTTGAAAACCTTTTGTCCACTTCAAATTTCCTGCCTTGTTGATAAAAATAAGAGTTAAAAAATTTAATATTTCTCATATTGAATATTCTTTTTCAATATTGTACTCGCTCACCTTTTGTTTTATTAAGTTGTATGTCTTTGAATTCTAATAATCTGTCTCATAATTCCATTTTAAATTATGATTTATATACCTCTCAATCTTTCACTTTGCAGTTCAATGAAATTTTAGGTTGTAAGTTAAAAAAAAAAGTTATATTGAATCAATAATCAATAATAATCATAAACTAACATAGCCCTTGAATGATTGATAAAGTCTTTTTAGGCCTACAAATATTTTTCCCACTTCAAATCTCCTTCCTTGTTGATAAAAAATAAGAATTAAAAAATTGAATACTTGCACATTGTGAATATTTTCACATTCAATAGAATTAAAAAATTGAATTCTATTCAATGTGAAAATATTCACAATGCACATTGAATATTCCTTTTCGATATATATATTTTTATTGCTTTTCCTTGTCTTTGAATTTTGATTATGCATTTAAATTAAATTTCAGGTTGTAAGATTAAAAAAAAAAATTGTACCTCATAAATAGTCAATAATAATAATTCAACAAAGTAACAAATATTCTACAAACATTTTAAATTTCCATTTCAAATATTTTTTGATTAACTAAATCAATATAAATTATTTTAACTTAATTTTTATCGAGTCTACACAAGTGTTCAATTTCCATTTCAAATATTTTATCGTTAATTAAATTCATATATAATTATTTTAACTTAAGTTATATCAAGTCTAAACATGTTTTAATTCTTGATTTCCAATATTTTCTCTTTAACTAAATCTATATAGAATTATTTTAACTTATATCAAGTATAAAAACGATCAAATCTTTCTTGTTCAAAATTTCTTTCATTTCCATGAATATGGTGATTCTTGGCACTTCAATAGAATTGGAAGATACAAATTTAGTGTTTTTCATAGGTAATCATAATTAGATCAAGGCTTTTACTTTTTGGATTCATGTATAATGTTTTAAACTTTGGGAAAATTTAACTTATCATCGTTGTCTTGTAATAAGATTAGTTTTTTAGTTTTTTAACTTATAAAAATATCAATGGTATAATTTCTATCTTTTTCACCTCTACATATTATAAGTTTTTTATATTATTTTTATTTGAATAGTTAAAATAATGTATTTGTGAGAGAATATAGTTAATAAAGTTAAATAGTTACTAATTTAATATTTAATAAATTTTAAGAATTTAAATTTAAAATTTGATAAGTTTAATTTCTTTTGATTCAATAAATTATGATAAAGTTTTTATTTACATCAAATCATATAAATCATATAGTGATGTTTCATATTATGATAAAGTTTTCATTTACATCAAATCATAGTGATGTTTCCTTCCATGCGATAGTCAAGTCAAAATTCTTATCTTTCTTACCAAGGAAAAACTTTATTAGAATTTTTTTCAAAAAACTTGGTCAAATATTTCGTTTTGCAATGTGTCAACATAGCCTAGCAACGCAATATGAGAAGCATAACCCAATATCTCAATGTGATGTGAGGAACATAACCTGATGTTATAATGTGATGAACATAACCCGACATGACAATGTGAGGAAGATATCTCGACATCGCAATCAAACATAACCTTTCACTAACATCACATTGTGATGGAATCCAACATAACCCCATGTCACAATGTGACAAACATATCCTGATGTCTCAATCTGATGAACATACCCCGATGTCGTAACTTGACATACATACTCTGACATCGCAATGTGATGTACAAAACCTAACAATGCAATGTGATGTACAAAACCTAACAACGAAATGTCATGGAATCCAACATAACCCTACGTCACAATGTGACAAGCATATCCCGATGTCACAATATGATGAACATACCTCGATGTTGCAATTTGACATACATACCCTGACTTGCAATCTAACATACAAAACCTAACAATGCAATGGGATGTACAAAAACCTACATTGCAATGTGATGTCCAAAAACCAATGTCTTAATGTTAGAAACATAGCTCAATGTTACAATGAGATGAACATACTTGACATTGCAATGGTGATTAACATAACCTTACCTTGCAGTGTGATGAAACCATTAGGATCGATCACCATTATGATGAAACATATATGCACCCTCAAAGAAACCATTAGGATCGATCTATTCCATGGTAACGTTGAGTGCTAT
>ML804223.1:178673-194556 GCA_009831015.1 Picea engelmannii | reverse complement strand
ATATTCTTAGTTCGATATCTTATATAATGCTTAGTTTTTTTCTTTCCAAATTTGTCAGTATCAACATTTTCTAATATTTCATCATCAATGTTGATAGATTCTCCTGCATATTTCAATTTAAAGTTTATATTAAAAAACATAACAAGAACATAAATTCACTAAATTATATATATCTAAGTGTTCATGTTGTATTATTTAAATTTATGTGCATACCTATAGGTGATTTTTCTTCTGCTTCAATTTCAGTTTCAACGTCTTCTGCTTCAATTTCAGTTTCAACGTCTTCTTCGACATTATGAGACGAATCTATTTATGTAAATTTTGAAAAACATCAATTTGTAATTACAATCAATTAAATATTAAATTTACAATATTTTAAAATTTTGAATTCTATACTTTGATTTCTGTACTTTCTGAATACAGTCCCAATGTGTGTCGTGTGCTTGATCATCATATGTGCATGCATACCTAGTTGAACTTCTTCTTGTCGAAAATCTCTATTGACGTTATCATCGTTTGTTTCTTGAATATTTGCATGTTCTTGTTTCTTTCTCCGATAAAACTCTTTCCTTTGTTCGATTTGGCGAGTATCATCTCGAGTGCGATCATATTTTCTCTTGCGCAAACTTTTGTTTCCCATGACTTTTATAGTTATATGTAAAATATATGTTCAACAAAGACTTCACCTTGAAAAAATGTTCAACATTTATCTTTCAACATATAAATTGTTATTCAAATAAAAACTTGAACAAACATTAATTACCTTATTCAAAAAAAACCAAAAATTTGATTCGAAACTTTGTTTAAGTGCTCTAGAAAACCACCATGTATCGATATCGATCCTCCGATTAAGCCTATGGAACAGAGGGAAGAAATAAAGAAAGAAAAGAATACGGCTACAATCAATAATAGAAATGCTTTGAAACCCCTATCCCCGAGCTTATATATGTTTGTCCATCCCATGAATTGTGTTAAATGTGTTCGGTCGAAAGCCTATTTATACAATTTGGTGCGAAATGAAACGATACGACACGTATTTTCATTTTTTCTAACCGACAGAATTCGCTCGACAGTATTTCGGCCGAAAGAATGGGTTTTCAGCCAAAAACCTTGGAAACCATTAAGTTTTGACAGTTTCCGTTAGATTTTTGTCTTTCGACCGAAATATTAGTTTTTCAGACGAAAGAGTATTTCGACCGAAAAAAGGAATTTGGGACTGAAAACTAAAACCAGACAATTGCCCCAAGCTTAACTGAACTTCGAAGGTTGTGGACTCATGCAAATACTGACAATTTGGTTTCGAAAATGACACCAGCATTTCCAAAATTGAATCTACTTTCAATTCTTATAATTTGTTTTCATTTTCTTCATTTTTATCTAATTTTATTTAATTTAAAAAAAAAAAACACTACATAATACTTTCAGCAGACATTATGATTCGATGAAATGAAATATCGGTATCTCTAAAAATATACCGTGAAAATTTTTGAAAAAAATATATTCATAATCCTTAAACTGTTCTTTTCAAAAGGGTATATTTAAATTTTAGTTTTAAGTAAAAATTAAGATAGATACAAGGTGTAGAAAAACATGTGTTTAAAATCTGCAACGTTTTCAGCTTGGTCAACTTCAAAAAAATCTAGAAATTATAATATCCATCCGTTAGATTCAAAATTATAGTCATAATACAATAGAGTCTCTATAGATTGTTGCAGTATATTTCATTTCTTAAAAACGTAAGTTTAATAATAGATACATTGTTGTAAAAAAAAGTAACTCATTATCATTCATTTCATGTTTCAGGAACATACTGTTAAACAATTGTCAAATTGACATATCAAATCGTGATAAAAAAAAAATCAAAAATAGTCATTGGAAAGCTAACACAATTCTTCACAAGTTTTGTTTTTACTATAAAGTGAAATTCTAAATAAAAAAAATACTTTTGTATGCCGGAAGTTGAAGAAGTTGTGAAAATACAGTTTTTTTTCTCATAAAACAAGCAAAAGTGTAACCCATCTTCATGATTTCACCCATATAGAAATTCATCACAAATAAAATAAAAAAAGTACACATACGAAATATGTACTTGTATACATATGAAATATGTACTTGTACAAAGTAGATATTTAGTTTTATACATACAAAATTTTTACTTTTATAAAGTATGGGGAATAGATTTTGTAGAGGATGCAGGGAGCCCTCATTGCATACTTAGCCAGTTTTTGGATCGCGGGTTCTCAAGATGGCAGGTTCAAAATTGGGCATCTGATGTTCTGTGGCTTACAAATAACACCGACAGTTCCGCGATATACAAAATGACAGGCGGAGTTTAGTTTTCTTTAAAACTAAGGCTTTTCTTGGACAAAAAGATATAGCATTGCCGAATTAGTTTTCTTTGCACATGTTTTATAGAGCATGTAGGGAGCGGTCATTCCATACTTCGCCAGTTTTTGGATCGTGGGTTCTCGGGATGGTGGTTTCAAAAATGGGTCTCTGTTGTTCCGTGCCCTACAAACAACATCAAGAGTTTTGCGATATAGAAATTGACAAGCGGTGTTGCGTCTGTTACATATCTCTGGAAATTACATCAACATTTAAAACATCAACGTCGTTGAAGACCAAAAAATTAGCATACAATAGGAGACAAGAAATGTAGCATATCTGAATTAGTTTTATTTGGAACAAACAAGAAAGGTTCCTAGAAACCCAAAATTTAGTATACAATAAGGGCATTGTCGAATCAGTTTTCTTTGTAATTTATCAAAAATTAATAATGTATGTTACATGTTTCTAGAAATTGGTTGGTTCAAAATTGAGTCTCTGATGTTTTGTGGCCTACAAATAGCACCGACAATTCCGCGATATACAAAATGACAGGCAGTTGTGGACTATAGAAATTTACAAAAAATTAATGTTTGTTATACAATAGAATAGTAATAACGTTTTCCCGAATTAGCTTGCTTTAAAACTAAAGATTTTCTTGGACAAAAAAGATATAGCATTGTCGAATTAATTTTCTTTGTACACGTTTTATAGAACATGCATGGAGCGGTCATTCCATACTTCGCCAGTTTTTGGATCGCGGGTTCTCGGGCTGGTGGTTTCAAAAATGGGTCTATGATGTTTCATGCCCTGCAAACAACATCGAGAGTTCCGCGATATACAAATTGATAAGCGACGTTGTGAACTATACAAACTTATTATAAAATAAATAATGTTTGTTACATATCTCTGGAAATTACATCAACGTTGCTAAAGACAAAAAAAATAGCATACAATAGGAAACAATAAATGTAGCATATCCGAATTAGTTTTATTTGGAACAAACAAGAAAGGTTCCTGGAAACCCAAAATTTAGTATACAATAAGGGCATTGTCGAATCAGTTTTCTTTGAAATTTATCAAAAATTATTAATGTTTGTTACATGTTTCTAGAAATTTAAATGCGTTTGTCATATAGACTGGGATTGGGGCTCCCGCAGACCATAAAAATAAATAAGTACAAGAATTAGGAATGTTGAAAGAAGTGTACGATGATAGAGAGGAAGATCTGAAAAGAATAAATTGGAAGTTAAGAGTTTTTGGTTATAGCTTTCTATTAAAAGAGGACATAAGTGGATTGATAAAGAAGAGAAGATGACAGCATAGACTTAAACTGGATTGATAAACAAAACAAGATGGCAGTATAAACTTACTATGAAGCCGATGCGTTTTTTTTGTTGTCGTCGATGGGCATTGTAGTCCTGTTGACATGTTGTTTCCCTTCCTGGACGAGGTCGTCCATTCTCTCTTGGAACCATTCTTAAATGTATCTTTTCATGGGGGTTGTGTTGGTTTCATCCCGGATTTCTATGTCGTAAAGGTTGTTTTCTAATTTCCTTAGATCCATTGAAATACTATGCAGAGTCTGTTCAATTTATTCATTGTGTGAGGCATAGTCCAGTACCCAACGCTCATGCTCATCTAGACGATGTTCAAGTATGATGTAAAACTTTTCGAAAGACAACCCCTTTAAAATATCAACTTGTTCCTTGAAGGCTTCTTTGGTGACTGACAAGGATTTGAGAATTAAGTTAGGATCTTGAACCTCATTGGTAGTTCTGGCTAAGTCCAGCTGGAGCAGGCTTGTGAATAAATCTTCCTTTTCTGATATGACTTGTTTACATGACTTGACAATGAACTCCGGGTTGTCAACTTTCTTTTGCCAGCATTCTTTTACTTTTTTGGTGGGCTTTGGCGAGGAGAGTTTCTCATGTCTTCTTTTCAGTTCCAATGTGTTGTCAGCATATTTGGCAAAAGGGGCCAGTACCTGATCACAAAAAAGTTGTTCATTTTTTAAATTCGTCTCCAATTGTTCCAGCATATCATTGGCCTTCTTTCCGAAGGAAACTAAATTTTGCGATGTTTCCCAGGCTTCAGTAACTACCTGCATTCTTTTGTTGATGTTATTCTCTACAAGGGCTCTAGAGCATGTAAAGAGGGTAGAGGATACTTTCATCTTCATTGCAGTGGTAGAAGGCACGATTTTTTCCAAAGGACTAGCAAATTCTGGAGTTGCAAGGAAAGCTTGCTCAAATTCGTTGAGGCGTTGTTTCATATTGGCATTTTCTGTCTCAATTCCTCGAATGGAATCATGAAGAATGTCATCAGTTCCCTGGTAAAATTGGCAGATTTGGGACAGTGGCATTTCACTAAAGTTAATCTCTGCATGAGATTTGCCTTTCTTGTTTGTTACATCTCTATTTTCAATTACTAGACTTTTATATTGGCTGTCAAAAATAGCGCTCTAGATTACGAAGGATTCATCTATGTAAAAAAAGTCGATGTTTGATATTTCCACTGCGGATGACCCAATTTTCTGCATGTGCTCAACTTCAATTTCAAGTTGTAGTTTTCCACTTTCAATTTGGGGTTCCTCTGCCTGCCCTACATTGTTTTTTCTCTTCTTCGTCAGTGGAATTTTGTGAGAACTATCAATATTTAAGCGAGGAGGGTTCTTATCTCCTCCTCCATTCGAAGATTTCTGGGTTGCTTTCTTATTGGGGTGGACCGTCGAAGCGATGCTTCGTGATGTCGTGCTCTTGGGAGTGTTGGCGGGGGACTGGGTACTCTTCTCACCAGATACTTTTCCATGTTGTCTGTACAATTCAGTGGCGCTTTGCAATCTCTCTACATCACAATCGACAGAAGCAGGATTGTTGTCGACATTGTTCCTGTCTTGGGTCAGGTGTGTATGGATAAAAGAGGTGTTAAAGCCAACACCTAGTAAATTTTCTCGAAAAATGTCATTAGGGTCTAACTCTTTTATCCTTTCAGCGTACGTTAGGTTCAATTTCTTGAAATGGGGGGAAAACTCGTCAATCTTGTTGATGTTTTTGCACACAGAGTCTCTGACTTTCCAGGGCAGAGGAATCAACTGTTTTTTTTTCTTGTCATGGAAAAAATGCAACCAGTGGTTGTATTGCCTTGCTATTTCTGCAACAAACATCTTGTCTGTGATGTGGCATGGAAGGAAGACAAGATTTTCCTTAAAACCAAATACCATGACACTGTGATTTTCCTCTTCCTCAAGTGTTCCCTTCCTGTTCAAAAACTTGGTTTCCTGATTAGACATCCACGGAGCATCCTTGCCTAACAGTAAATCTTTGAAAACAGAGACAAAGCCATTAAAAACTTCATAAAAACAATGGGAGGCCTTGTGTCTCCACAGGGCCTCGTGCCAGAATGTTACTGGGTCGAATCCACAGTTTATTTTATTGGAAAGAGAAAGTTTTGGAAACAGACAACAATACACAATTGCTAAAATCAAGTAGGATGACATATAAAATTTATTCGATTCTTTGAATCGTGACAACTAGGAGCAGAGATCAATCGAAATTAGCTTCCCCCAATCGAAAATGTATTTTTCCTTGACTATGAAATACAAAATATAAATAATTATATGGGAAATTCTTGTTGTGGATGCATGTCATGTTATTCTTGTAACTAGCCAAGCAATTTCTCGTAATGGATTTCTAAAGGAACTTACCTTCAGCCTTGTGATATCTTCAAGAACTATTGTCGGGTCTTCGAGGAAGTCTGCTAAGATGTCCAACCCATTATGATGTTTTTCTAGAAACTGTTTGTAGTCTTGTCCTCTGAACGTCAATGTTGGGTTCAGAAATTTTAACATCTCGCGGAAGAGCCGAGGCGACAAAAAAACAGGAGAATGGTCGCGCAGTGGAATAATTCTTTGGCCTGGAATATATTTTTCGGCGCACCAAGAGACCACCTCATTAGAGTCAAAAGCCTCAGGAACGCAGCCTGCACGAGTGATTCCAGAGGTCCAAATCACTTCGTTTTGGGCGGAACGGGATGAATAGTAAAAGTATGCCCTGGACCACTAAAATCATTGGTCCTATTGTGTGAACATATTTACTCTATCTCCACAAAAATGTTGTCGACCCGATGCCATAAGTCTACAAGAACGTTTATTTGTTCCAGCTGATGAATGAAATGAAAAGTTGGAAGGGATAATATAACCCTGTGCAAATTTTGGTCGAAAGTGTGTGAATGGGAGATGTCCTCGAGACTTTCGTTGATTAATGACAATTTGGACGGTTGTTGCATGATGCGTTGTTAACATTAAACAGTACTAATTGCATACATATAAATTCCAACACGTTGGATATTGCAATGAACGATTAAGCATTGTAGATTTCTTAAGCGGCCCAACACAAGGACGTGTGTTGGAGATGAACAATCAGAAGGGACAAAATAACTGTCACACATCTTGGTTTAATGCATAATAATGGGAGATCTCCTCGAGGTTTTCAGCCATTAATGACAATGTTAACGGTTCTTGCATGGTCAGCTATTAGCATGAAAGGTTTCTAATCGCATAGTAAGAAAGTACGGAGGTCGTGGGCAGGGGAAAAAAGACAGCTACAAAACAGGGTTGCAACGTACAAGTGTTGAGGGTGAGGGCACGAGGGTCAGATTGTATGTCTCGGAAATTTTTGAGTGCAATACACGTAATAGCGAAGAGGATATGGTAGGACAGTTGAAAGCACAGGAAGTTAGTGGGGATGGAAGGTAGCGAGAGATGATTTGAAACATTTGTGAGCAGTGGTAGAGTGACCGCGCTGGAATTGTAGATTTCGTGAACCCAGCAATAGGAGAATCCAAAATAGGGTGAGAAGGTGTCTGCAAAGGAGGCAAGGCCCGGACCTTCTAATTGTATCGCTCTGAACATTTGAATGCATAATCTATAACACGGAAGAGTGGACGATGTCGGAATCCGGTAGTCAATCTGTATATTGTGGAGAGTGCAATCCCAATTGTTTCGTACCTATATGTCCAGTTGTCAGTACTAAGAGCTAATTTAGTATTCAAAATAATTTTTTAGATACTGTTAGATAGTTCATAGGGACTAGCATCCGTAAACAATGGTAATATCCACCCCGCCAGTCTTACATTCCGTGTGTCAATTTGTATATTGCGGAACTGTGAGCGTTGTTTGGAGGACACGAAACAATGGAAGTGCAATGTTGAGTCAGCCACTTTGCAGGTTTGCTTGTCAATTTGTATATCATGGCACTGTGGGTGCTATTTGTAGGCCACGAAACAATGGAGGTCCAAGTTTGAGCCCGCCTACCCGAGAACCCGCGATCCAAAATGTCGCTAGATATCGAATGCGAAATTTGTACATGCTCTATAAAATATCATGGGAATTAGTACATGCTCTATAAGATATCATGTCCATACTTTATAGTCCCATAATACACAGGAAGAAAAAAAAAGGGAAAAAGAACGGAGTAGTTAGAAGTGGAATTATAGATCACGGAAATTTAGAGTGGAATATGTATATAATGGAGAAACATATCGAAAGCATCGAAAGCAACAACAGTCAGTCAGATTCGTTGTCTGATTATATAGATGGAGAAAACATATGTCAACCCACCAACATTGGAGCTGCATATTTCATGAACCGGGAAACAGGAGGATCCAAAACAGGCTGAGAAAGTGTTTGCAAAGGAGGCGAGGCCTAGAACTTCTAATTGTATCGCTCTAAACATTGGAATGCATAATCTGTAACATGGAAGAGCGGATGATGTCAGAATCTGGTAGTCAATTTGTATATTGCAGAGAGTGCAATCCCAACTGATTCATACCTATGTGTCCATTTGTCACTACTAAGAGGTATTTTAGTATTCAAAATAATTTTTTAGATACTGTTATACAGGGAAAAAATAAAAACTAAAATAATTTTTTAGATATTGTTAGATACTTCATAGGGATTAGCATCTGTAAACAATGGCAATCTCCACCCTTCCAATCCTGCACTCTGTGTGTCAATTTCTATATCGCGGAACTAGGAGTGTTGTTTGGAGGACACGGAAAAATAGAAGTGCAATGTTGAGTTAGCCAGTTCGCAGGCGCGCTTGTTAATTTGTATACCATGGAACTCGGGGTGCTATTTGTAGGGCACGAAACAATGGAGGCCCAATTTTGAGCCCGCCCGCCCAGCCGAGAACCCGCGATCCAAAATTTCACTAGGTATGGAATGCGGAATTTGTACATGTTCTATAAAATGTCATGTCCATATTTTATAGTCCCATAATACACAAGAAGAAAATAAGGGAAAAAGGATGGAGAAGTTCGCAGTGGAATTCTAGATAATACACAGGAAGAAGAGAAGGGAAAAAGAACCAAGTATCTCGCAGAAGAACATCTAGTATTTGCTTATTAATGCAAATGCTTGTGAATCCCTGCTAAGTTCTCACCAGTTAACGCATAAAGTGCATATCACGGAAGTATTTTTCGTACCACTATGTCCACTTGCCACTAGTAAGAGAATTGTTGATGTATATTAGGAAGGACGCAAAGTTGTTGGGGATGGAAAGCAGCAACAGATACTTTGAACGAAATTAATGTATACAAGGAACCCGCGGTGGAATTGTAGATCACGGATGTTTTGAGTGCAAGATGTATATAGCGGAATGATAAGCAACTCATTTCGCAAGCGCCATCCCCACAGCGGCGGGCATAAAATTGGCTAAGTATGAAAAGGAACAACGGTCGGTCGGATCCGTCGTGCGAGGATATATATGGAGATGTTAAGGCATGAATTGCAGATCACAGAAGTATCTTTCGTACCTCTATGTCCACTTGTCACTAGTAAGACCATTGTTGATGTATGTCAGGAAGGACGCGAAGTTGCTAGGGATGCAAATCAGCAACAGATACTTTGAACGAAGTTAATGTATATGAGGAACCCACGATATAATTGTAGATCACAGATGTTTTCAGTGCAAGATGTATATAGCAAAATGATAAGCAGTTGGGCTCACAAGTGTCGGCCCCGCAGCGGTGGGCATAAAATTGGTTAAGTATGGAATGGAACAACGGTCGGTCATATCCGTCTTGCAAGGATATAGATGGAGAGGAAGACATGTCAGCCTGTCATACATAGAAAGACAACTAAGTATAAAACTAGAAAGCCATAATGGACGGAAAAAGAAAAATGGGAAAAGAGATAAGTATCTAAGAGTCAGGAAAACCTTTTTTTTTCGTTTATTAATGGAAATGTTTTTGAACCTTTGTTGGATTCTCACTAGTAAAAGAATTAAGTGTACATCATTGAAGTTCTTTGCCTGCAACATGTATATGACAAAACAGGGGACATAGGTGTTGGATACCGTGAACCTGGGGCCTAGTGTCCAAATAACTGGCTAAGTATTGGCCAAGATGAAGTTTTGGTATCTATTTCAATAGTATTCATACTAGTATCTATCAATGGAGAAATTTTTTGTATTTATCTTAATAGTATTCATACTAATATACATTAATGGATAGTTTATGTTTCAAATGCAAATGATCTCCCAATTTGCAAGATGCTCTTTGGCTTGCAAATTTCATTGAAACTAGGAAAATTTTGACTGCAAGATGTACATAGCGCAACAAGAAACATGAATTTGCATTGTGGTCTCAACGACATAAATTCCTTATCATCTATTCATCTTGTATTCATTGCAATGACATCAGCAAACGACGGCTCTCCATAAACATCAATATCTAAATTAAATTAAAGGCAATCAAAATTTGTTGTGACTTTAAGTAATTAAAGCATAAATTGCAAACTACGGAAGTTCCTAGGCTGCAAGATGTATATGACGGAACAGTGGACATATTTGTTTAATACCGCAAACCCAAACATAACTGCCTAAGCTTTGTCGAAGAGGAAGTTTTCTGTATTTTTTCCAATAGTACTGATATTAGTATATATGCACGGATATTATCAAATAGAACAAGCTGCAATATATCCAACATACTTCACAGGAACATTGCATCAATAGTTCAAATGCCTTGTTGTAACTCATGAGTTCATTCTATTTACAGAACCCGAAGAATGGGAGCAGAACGCGCCCTCCAATTTCTTTCTTTAAATACAGAGTCGGCGCCACATAAGTATGGCCTATGAAAAAGTATTTTTAAATGCAAAATGTAAAGAAAGAACAGACCAAGTTTTATTTAGATTGAAGTAGTGAGCAGCAGAAACAAAATCTTGTCCTTCATGTTTAACGACACAAGGGAAGAAGGCACAAAATACAATTAAAACAAATACCAGAAATTGGAAAATACTATTAAGAGATAAACCAAAATTATTCTATATTCAAATAAGATGTGTTACAAAATACAGTTGAGGCTATTTGCGACAACGATTGTGATTTCTCCTACCGCCGACCAATTAAAGATATGTACATTGATGAAGCTTCTTCACACTTTTCTTGACATTCAAACTCTTTATTCGTAAAAAACGAATTGAATATCAATTTTGGGTTTTGTACTTAATCAGTGCTGCGAAGTACATCTATCCAAGTTTTTTGAATACCTTGTTTCTTCCATATATGGCCTTCTTGCAATGGTTTCTTATTCAACATTCCATTCTTTGTTAAGTATTAATTTCCTTCTGTCATCGAAAAGTTGGGGTTTAAGGTGTTTTATTTTCAATGTTCTTGAGCATTCACATCCGAGACAACTTAGAAATGTGATTCAGGTCGATTTCGAAGTGAACGGAGTCATTTTATGTCACAACAGTTAAGGCAGGGAAAAAAATTCAAGTATATAGTGACTGGTATTCTCCCTGTATTTGATTGTCTGTTTGGTTGAGAAGCCTGCCTGAGGATTTGTGTGTGGAACATCTTTTCTTTATTACAGTAAATTGGAAGAAACATCCAACCCAGATGCAAAATGAAAATTTTTTGAGGTACATAACTTCTTCGGGTAGATGAGGTGTGGCAAGTGCATCAAATGTTGTACAATGGACCAGCACGGGTCTGGAAAGTGTATGAAATGTTGCAGATGGCATCATAATATATATTTCCTCATAGCAGGGGAGGTATGGAGGCCCACAGAAAGGTCTAGAATGTTCGGAGGTGACGCCTAATATGTGGACTCTACAACTACATCCAGAGGAAACCAAACAAACTTTGACAAAGAACATGGCTTTCTATCAAGTCGGCTACCAAAGCCACATGCAGGCCATCAAACTATGAAATATAAACTCTTGTAGTAATAATATGTCATTTTATCCACCCATACATATTTTTTTACCGGCCTTCGAGGAAGACAAATACTTGTGCGATCTCTACAATTCGATACAGTGGCCAAATCTGTGTTGTTGGAAGAAGCTATATACTTAAACGAAGAACTATCTTGCAGGTGACCTAAAAATCCATTACAATTCCCAGCAACAAAACAAAGAAGTTCAACAAACAAATTTCCAGGCAACCTTTTCAACCAACCAAAGCATCGAACACAGGGAGAACACCAAACATACTTGTTCTTTTTTTTTCGTCCTCTCTGAGTTTCTCTTGTATAACAGAGTTTTTTTTTACTCAAAGCTCGCATCACATAAAACCATTCTCTCTTCTTTAATCTTCCCCTCAATCGCATCTCTAAGTTGTCTTACATGTCCATGACCAGGAACATTAGAACGAAGGCACCCTAAAGTGAAACTCTTTGATGATAAAGAGAAATGGAAATAAGTATTTAAAAGCAAGGTTGGATGGTCTTCCATACATTTTGTGTTGATTCATTTTAATGACAGATGTTCTCGATATTTTCAGTTATTAATGCCAATCTTTTTGAATATGTACATTGAATAGTGACTTGCAGCACGTATTAAAATTCCCATATCCGAGCAGATTCTCAAATCAAACATCTAAGATATGCACAATATTAAAGAGGGACATGACGTCAAGGCCTATGTAGGGCACATGTTCGTGAACTATGCTGAAGCTTTTAAGAAAACTAAAATTGCACAAGCAAAAAAAATAAAATAAAAAGTATTTTCGCAAATTCAAAATGCAAGCAAAAAGAAATTGCCAGATCCCATAATATTCGGATGTCTATTCATTTTAATGGCAGATGTCCTCGAGCTTTCCAGTTATTAAAGCCCATCATTTCAAAATGCACAATATTAAAGAGGGACATGACGTGAAGGCCTCTGCGGGCAACACGTTCGTTAACTATGTTGAAGCTATGCAGGCAAAAAAAAATTACCAGATCTCATAATATTCGTCTGTCTATTCATTTTAATGGGAAATATCCTCAAGCTTTTCAGTTATTAAATCCCATCATTTCGAAATGCACAATATTAAAGAGGAACATGACATCAAGTCCTTTGTAGGCAACACGTTCGTGAACATTCATTTAAGAAAACTAAAACTACATAAGCAAAAAAAAAAAAATCGCAAATTCAAAATGCAGGGAAAAAGGCACTTTCATAGGTAAGGCACTTTAGTACTCAATTTTCTTCAAATTCAATGACATTTTTATTATTTGAGTAAAGGGGAAAAAACATCTGACAACCTAGAAGGAAGGTCATATATGATGGACAACTCATTGGCAGAAGCCATAGGGAGAATGTGAATTGAGTATCTAATAACCGCAGAACTATGTTGCTTTTGAGTCTTCAGCTTTCCCTACCTGTTCAAAATCAAAAACAATGAAGGGTTGAATATTAACCTATCTATTTATTTTAATGGGAAATGTCCTCGAGCTTTCCAGTTATTAAAGCCCATCTTTTCAAACCTGTCTAGTCAATTCTAACTTTTGAAAGCATATTTAATGTGTATTGGGAAGTACTAAATGTAGCGGGGATGGAATCATATGTAACAGACGTTACTACTATTTTTTTGTTTTTTTCGACAAGCATATGTAGAACGTACGTAAAGAAAAGTAATTCGAGAATGTTAGTTTTTTTGCACATGAGCCCTTGAAACTCAAATAGTCTGCAAGTCTAATTGTCTATTTGTATATCGCGGAACTATCCATGTTATTTGTAGGACACAGAACAACAGTGGTCGAAGTTAGAGCCCGCCACCCCGAGAACCCGCGATCCAAAAAATGCTTACTATTTTTTTGTGAGTTTTTTTGTCCACCGGGGTATGTAAAACGACGTACGTAAAGTAAACTATTTCGACAATGCTAATTTTTTTGGACATGACGGACTTCATATTCAAATAGTCAGCAAGTCTGATGGTCAATTTGTATATCGGGGAACTCTCCGATTCTCAATTTTCAGCCGTCCACCCCAAGAACCCGCGATGCAAAAACTAGCTAAGTATGGGATGAGGGCTCCATGCATGTTTGATATATCTACTTTATAAAATTACATATTTCCTATGTTTAATTTATGTTGTCCAGGAAACCTATAATTTGATAAATTTCAATGTCTTTTGTCCAGGAGCCCTTCCTTTAAAGAAAACTAATTCGGAAATGCTAATGTATACACCATAGTTTGATACCACCTATCCGCCAAGCCGCGTCCATAAAACTGGCTAAGTATGCAACCAAACAACGGTCGGTCGGAATGATCACGAAACTCTCCATGCTATTTGTAGAGCACGGAACAAGAGAAGCCCAATTTTTCAGCCCACCACCCCGAGAACCCGCGATCATTAACCTATGTTGTTCAGGAAATTTATAAATTCATAAATTGCATTATCTTCTATCCAGTAGGCTTTTTTTTTTTAAAAACTAATTCAGGAAAGCTAATGTATACACCACACACGACCTATCATAGTATGCAATTGAACTACAGTCACTTGGAATGACCACAGAAGCCCGAGAAACTAGAGTCAAACGCAGTTTACAACAGGAAAGTAAAAGGAAGAGAATAGTTATATCTCCCACACAGCAAAAGGCAATTTCATAACTATGAAACCGTAGTAACACAGAATCCATGGAAAAAGCATCGACAACCATGAAATATATTTTGAGCTCGACAAAATCTGCTTCAAAGCGTAACAGATGCAATTGACATTGTTTGCAATTCTTTACTCTGTTATTTTATCTTAATAAGCCCAATTTTCATCCCACCACCCCCAGAAGTCGCGATCATTAACCTATGTTGTCCAGGAAACCTATAATTTCATAAATTGCATTCTCTTATGTCCAGGAGGCCTTCTTTTAAAGAAAAGTAATTCGGAAAAGCTAATGTATACACCAAACATGACATGTCATAGTTAGATAGAACCTATTCACGAAGCCGCGTCCATAAAACTGGCTAAGTACGCAATCGAACGATGGTCACTCAGAATGACCACAGAAATATGACAAACTAGAGTCAAACGCAGTTTACAACAGGAAAGTAAAAGGCAGAGAATAGTTATATCTCCCACACAGCAAAAGGCACTGTCATAACTATGAAACCATAGTAACACAGAATCCATGGAAAACTCATCGGCAGCTATGAAATATATTTTGAGGCTGACAAACTCTGTTTCGACGCGTAACAGATGCAATTTACATCACCTGCAATTCTTTAGTCTGTTATTTTATCTTAATAGTATTCTATGCAAACCGAAGTGCAAAAAAATGTAACCAAAGATCCAACCGCAGATGCAGCATCCCAACATTGCAAACCCTGGGTAAACAAGAAAAAACACCAAATAAGAACCCAGCCAAGAAGCACCAAAAGGCCCAGGTGCAGGCACAAGACCGAAACCCTACAAAGTCGAATCAAGCAACAATAAACAGCATACAACGAAGAAAGGAACAAGCAGCAACCACCCCCCCAGGAACGAGGCTCTTCCAATCGCGACTGCAGAAACCCAAACATGCAAACTGCAACAACATGAACAGGCAAGCAAGAATAATGAGAACATGCAAATAAGAAATCAGTGCCATGAAAAAATCAAGCATGGACCACTGAACCAGCAATGTCGTTGGAGCATATAAATTTTAAAAACAGAAGAAAATGTCTTGTAACAAGCCTGTTAAGTAACCATCCAACACTACCAAGCTTGTTAGGTAAACATTTAAGTCTATCATAAATGCACTGTAAACATTTAAGAAAAAAATTCAATGTGGCAGGTCTCTGACATATCCCAAATAAATTCATATATTTTTTGTAACAATAGTTCGAACACCAGATAATGTATTGCAAAGCCAAACTTTGGATATGCCACCATATCAAACAATGCCATAAATTTACCTAGCATAAAATGCTAAACCAAACATTCGAATTAATGGTAGCATTAATCCACCTTCGACGAATGCATAACAAAATTTATGATTCAAAAAAGACCATATACTACCAAATACTTTGGAAATGCAAACATATTTTACATTGAGAATAGTGAAGGCAGTAATAAGACCTTCAATCCTTTGTCCAATCAGATCTCGACAAACATGATACTTTTTATTATATAAAAATCAATGTTTTCACTTCCCTTGTTCCTGTTGAAATTTGGATACCTTGGAAAGTGGTCCCCATGTGCTTATGAGTCTCTAAGCACAAAGGGGGAAGACTTTTACCCTCGTACTTTACTTTATGATTCTAATTTCACTTTGACTTAGGAGTTTTAAGTCAAAAGTGAAATATGTCACT
>ML804223.1:121167-138195 GCA_009831015.1 Picea engelmannii | reverse complement strand
TAAATATTGGGTTAATGGAGTCAAGTAAATGAACTAGAGATGCTACTTCCTTGGGGGTGTAAATCCTCTTACTTCCCAAGGCAAGTATCTCTAGTTAGGGTTTGAGAATGAGGGGTGTAAATCCTCTTACTTCCTCAAACAAAGCCCTGCAACATCAATAAACTTCAAGCAATAAATGATGTAAACTAGAGTGGGGGTGTAAATGCTCTTACTTCCAACTTAGCTCCTAGCACAACAATCTTTGACTTGAAACAAATGATAGCATAAGAGTAAAAACCATACCAAATCAAGAAGATGCTAAGATAATCCACCATAAAAGCTAGAAACCATTCATCCAAGGCTAGCGCCTCACTCCTCCATCGACCATTCACCAAAGATAGCCATAAACAAGTGCACAAGAGACAAATATGCCGAGTGTAGCGAAAATTTCAGATCAAGTCTTCTCACAAGAGGGGGAGTTATATCCAAATGAGATCATAAAAATGAGATCTTATGATCTCTTATTTATACAAAATGTCACCAAGGTGACTTGTCCACATATTAAGGGGTAAACCACAAGACTAGGGGTCAACAACCCTAATCTTACCCCCTTTAACAAAGTAAATATTAAACAATTCATTTAAAATTTCATTTTGCACAAATAAAACCCTAATTTTACATGGATGTCACCCCTTTAAGGGATGTTTTGACACTTGGAGCAAGTCGGTGTTGGAGAAGCTATGGTAGGCCTCCAAAGGCCACATGTCAAGCACCTATGAAATCTCCTCATGGCCAAGGCCTCATCCTCCTCAAAACATCCATGTTTCAATGAATGATAACACCACCACTAAACCCTAGCCCCCAAATATGATGTCAAGCTAAAAAAGAAGACATTTTTCCCCTCCTGGGAAAATCCTTTGGCATGTGAGGGTTGGGCTAAGTCTTCCACATCATCTTCTAGGTCTTCAATACTTCATCTCTGTGATCCGACATGTGGACCCTTGGCATCCAACCTATGAGCTTGTAGCCCCATGGAAGCCCAATCTAGGCTTGTTCTCCCAAAACTGTCCACCAACTAGGTCTTGCAAAGACAAATGAGCATGCCCTCCAAGGATCTCAAGTCATAACATCATGATAAGTGAATCCAATCAATAAATGAGACACCTAAGCATGTGCATCAAAGATCACTATATCAAACAATTAATTGCTCAAAGACACTATGCGACTTGTCAAGCTTGAATATGGGAGGGTTGACGAGGTGTCCTATTGGGTAGATCTTGCCCTAGGTCGAGGAGAGTTTCCAAGAGATCCCTCTCTAACCCATGTAAAGTGGGTGAAGTGGTTGGGGTCAAGACTCAGTGGGCATAGGGCTCATGACATACAAGAGGTCGTAGTGTCTCATTCATGGGAGCCTTTGTAGAGGGTGTGTGGTACCTTCGTCCACAATGCATTTTTTCCAAGCCCATTAATTGCCATTCCTTTATTCTTTCAGATTTCAAGGAGAGGTTGAAGGTCACTGCCCTGGTGTGGTGACCAGATAATGGCAATGTCACCCACAAACACCTAGTGGAAATGTGAAGGCTGGCTCGTGATGAGGCCCCCTTTCTCTTAGCCATGCAACTGAGAGCCATTACCCTAGTTTGGTGACCAGATGATGGCAATGTCATACCACTAGATATTCATGGATGTGATAGGTCGTCTCGTGATGAGACCTCCTATCCTTCAACTAACCCTTTAAGCATTCTTTATCATATTGTGGGTCCCCCTTTACTCAAAGATAAACGTTTCATTGCTTTCCTGGGTGATCCTTGGGCGAAGCATCTGGAAGGTTCATACAAGGCTTTTATCTTTTACCCAACATCAATCCCTCTGGGCCTTCAACCCCTTCTTCCCATAGAATGAGGGACAACCACTTCTTGGGTCAATACACCCTAAAATACCAAGAGATAGGGAAATGGAGGGGAACAATGATGGAAAGTGGTAAGTATGGTCGAGAACGGTACGATGGCTCTTTAAGGGAGTTCCTAGTAGCAAACCCATTGTCAAGGAAGACCACTTATTAGGGCACAATGTCAACCACCATGGTGAAGCAGGGAAAAAGGCATAATGTCCAAGCATATATCATGAAATCTAGAGCAATCTAAAATACAACATACTCAAATGGCTTAAATATTGAAATGATGCTCACCATAATACTGACTTGTACCTTATGGAGCAATGCCCACTGCCTTTCGGAAGCTAGCTGATGTGGTGGATGCCATCTGGAAATTTGTGACCATCTGTGGTGGTGAGAGGGGTCTCCAACTGTGCAAAAGGGTACTATTGGTCATGCAGTCTCTCGACACTCCATATCTGCAACCTGAGGGCCTCGAGACATAATCTCTTTAGTTATCCACAAAATGGGGATAACAGGGCCAATGTGTGAACTATGCCTTGGTGAACCAAGCTCTAGTACCTTAGATCCAAGATATCTTTGTTGCCCATCTTCTCCCTATTGCTTATCACGTGTTCCTGGTCTTAAATCTACAAGATGCCCTCTTGTCCCCCCACCCCCCCCAACCTCTTCCTATAGCTTGCTCGATAATCCACACACTTTGATTCACTTTGATGTTGATTATGCAGATTACTACACTCTACATCTTTCCTACCTCATTCCTCATTTCACCCTCTTTTCTTCCCTTAAAATGGTCAAGGGCAAATATGACTCACTTTCCAATACCAAGTGGGAATCTGCTTTAGACTCTTACACACATACCATCCATCAAAAGAAGCCTGTCCGCTTTCCAAGTAATTGCCCCATGAATTGTTGGTTTAATGACCAATGTAAGGCCATGCATAAATATCTTCCTTTTGGCCTTAACCATGCCCCTTTATCCAACCCCTCAACATGACGAGAATATTGTTGCCTCATTTGACATAATAAACACAATTTGCTTGCCTCAAGGAGACATGAACTCCTCTTTTCCCTCTACATCTCTCCCAAATATTTTTGGTGTTCCAATCTCAATGACTCTGTGGTTGTGGATGTCTTGAGTCTCTACAAGACAGTTGTAGGATGACTCTACACACGACATGGTTTTTCTGACTTTAGCAAGAACACCATTGGGGTCAAACATGGCTGCCCCCATCTTCCACATTGTTTGTGATCTATATTGACACGCCGGGGATATATCTTAGGGAGAACACTCATGCAAATGATGGTTGCATCCTACACAATGTCTTGATTGCCATACTACTATTTGTAGATGACGTGGTCAGTTTGACTTCCTCCATCGAGGGCCTTCCAAGGCATTTGGATGCTTTCACCAGCATTTGTGATCTTAAGATAACAGTAATCAACCTTAGTAAAACTAAGGTCATGATCTTGAACATCTCCAAGAAATCTCTAGAGGATTTTCACTTCTTTTTTTGAGGGGGCAAAGTGGAGATTACTACAATCTACATATATTTGGGGGTCTAGTTCACGGGCCATAGGTTCACCATGAGGCTTGCTTTCCAACGTCGGCTCTATAAGGTGTATCCTTCCTTGGTTGTGCTTGAGCGCCAATGTTTCCATTTGCATTTTCAGGACATCCCTACAAAGATGTACCTTTTTGACACCATCATTAAACCCATAATTATTTATGGTGCTGAGGTTTGGGGACAATGTCCGTCCTCCAAAAATTGGGTATATGTTGGAGGATTTAGTCTATCATTCTACAGCATATGATGTGTTGGGATGATGCCGTGGGGCATCATCTAAGCCAAGATTTTAGGAGTGTCCCTAACACTCCCACAGTCCATTGATAACTGATTGTACTTTCTAGTCCCATTGACTTTTTCCTTGAACATCTGTGGACATTAATAAAATTATCTTATCTTGCAAAGCTTTCAAAGGTGTCATGATATTTTGAAGAAATTTACCATTTTTTATATTTTCATATAAAATTCAAAATTTTCTTAAATATCTCCCTGGTTTATGATCTTTGGTAACTAAGTAATGGAACTGTAAATATCTATGAAGATTTAAACTGTCTTTTGTGTAAAAGTTACTTGGTAAAGGTAAATTCAGTATAGGGAAGAGATTTAAGCAACTGTAACAAATTTATAAACATAGCAAAGAACCAGTCCAAGACAGTTTAATAAATATTTACAGTAATTTACTAATAATATTTTTTTTCAGTTTTTGATTTTGTAATGGATTAATTTAATATTAATGCATTTTAATATTATCTAGCCATTGTATAAAAATACTGTGCAATTATTATTTTAATTATTTAGTATTACTTACCGTTCTAACACTATTTCAGTTTGCACATGCCTGGCAGGTGCTAATTGTTTAATAGATAGCATGAGATTTCTGCAAGAGGTGTACAACTAAGCCATAAGCGTTTTCTTAGTCATGGATTTCTGAAGTATAGAAATGCTATTGTTAGAAATTAATGAGCAGCCAGGATATCTACCATTCTTCTTCACTCCATCTAGAGGTTTTTCAAGTTGTCAACATCCAGTCCTGTGTTCTTTGCTTCTGGTTAGAGGATGAGAAAACCATAATCAAGAATTTCCATTCAAATTTATGCAGCTAGCTGATGTTACAAATAATCTTTAAATCAGTCGCATGTAGTCTTACCATGGTGTCATGTGTACTAGACCAGATGCTGCATTTGTCAACATCCACTCCTGTGTTCTTTGCTTGTGGCTAGAGGATGGAAAACCATAACCAAGAATTTCCCTTCAAATTTATGCAGCTAGCCGATGTTGCAAATAATCTTTAAATCAGTGGTGTGTAGTCTTACTGTGGTATCATTTTTCTAACTGCATGTGTACTAGAGCGGATGCTGTATTAACCTCAAAACCTGTAAAAAGATTTGATCCATATACCATATGTTTTCATCTGGTGAAGCTTTCCTTGTTTCCTTTTAGACTGTGCAATATGTAGCTACATAGAATCATTTGTTATCCAAATCAGATGCTTGATATTTCATACCAACTATGAAGCATTGTTTTTCTTTACCAGCTGCATCAAATGCCAAATCACTGGATTCAGATACAAAGTGAACATTTTGAGCCACATTTATAACATGAATATCTCTACACATTAAAATGTAAGGTGCCATTCTAGGATTCCATTTCCTTGTTTGATGCCCAAAATGAACTCCTGCATCCATCATCTCTTCTAAATTAATGTTCCAACTTCCAATACCTTTTGGTCATTTTCGATTTATTTTTCTTTCTCAAAATAATGAAATACCATGAACTGTAAATATCTAAATTTTCCAACAGAATCAATTACATCTCAAAGATTCTGTCCATATCATAAGTTGTACAAACAATTCGATTTTATCATAGGATTTTGATATTCTTATTACATTATACGATGAATATAAATGAATATAACATTAGTTTTCTTTATTGCCCATACTGTGATTGCCAAGTCGTTTTAAATGCTGATGAATTCTAGTGATCTGACTTTCCAGAGGATGGAATGTTGTTGCGGTTCATGGAGACAAATCTCAACATGACCGTACGAAGGCGGTCACCTTATTCAAGGATGGAAAGTGTCCGCTACTGGTAAAGTGAACTTTATTCTATATTTATGATAGGAATATTCTGTACAATGTACCATAAGATATCCTCTGAGTTATATAGTTACAACATTTTGACTGTCAACGTTTTTGTTTAGTTAAGAACAGGAGTTTTCATTACTTATCACATTTTAACTTGTTATTGGAAAATAGCTCTGTATTCATTGTGTAATGATAACTTCATTTTTTTTGTTGTCTTGAGTTTTATTTCTAAGAAAGCTTGTTTGTTATTGTAGATTGCCACAGACGTCGCTGCAAGAGGTCTTGATATTCCAGATGTGGAAGTTGTGATCAACTACAGTTTCCCTCTTACAACGGAAGACTATGTGCATCGTATAGGCAGGACTGGACGAGCTGGGAAAAAGGGTGTTGCACATACTTTCTTTACTCTAGCAGACAAGGTATTATAATCCATGAATGCCAACATATCCTTTTTGAGTACATTTATGAAGCTAACTTTAGGGGCCTATTTTCTTGGTCATTAGATCATGATTGACTGTGCTTTGAAGAAGTTCCTTTTAAGATGGATCATATTATCTTGTGAGCAAAATTTGTTGCTTCAGGCCCGTTCTGGAGAGCTTGTAAATGTTCTTAGAGAAGCTGGACAGGTAGTACCAGATGATCTCCTAAAATTTGGAACTCATGTAAAGAAAAAGGTATATTTTGCTATATTCCCTTCTCTCAGATTACATAAAACCAACATGGAAATGAATTTGCACTTAGATGCCCAACAAATGCAAGAAGTTGAACTTTGTATATTTTGAGAACCTTTGATGGTGTGTCCAGGATATCTCAAGATTTTTAAGAATGTGAAGGTTATAAGTCTTACGAGGAACTTTGATTGCATGTAAAGAACACATGATATGCAGTCTGTAATGCTAATAAAACCTCAGATAACGATTCGGCTGATTAACTTATTGTTTCTTTCTCTAACCATGTGCCAATTATGTATCTTTTTGTTGTAGGAATCTAAGCTATATGGGGCACACTTCAAAGAAATTACTGCCAATGCTCCAAAATCAACAAAGATTACATTTGCAGACTCTGATGATGAATAATAAGAGACTGTCTCTCAGGTTTACTTTTTTAAAGTTATAACATGGAAATTCTGATGGTCAGAGGCTTTGGAAAGAGCCATTGAGAATTTCAGGTGTAGTATAACAAGATTCTGCTTCCCTTTGGAGATGTCAATCTGACCATCAGAAGGAACGGGAGTATTTTGGGCTTATAGAAGGCTGCCTTGCTTTAAAGCAAGAAAGTGTTGGATATCATTGCGTGTTCCCAGGTTAATAGTTGCTACATCACTATAATGCAACTACAGTATCATAAACTTTTTGGTCTCCACCAATTTCTTTTGGGAGATGCTTATCTGGGATGATACATGCCCACATTGATTGAGTTGATTCACCCCTCATTGAAATTCTAGATTGTGCTTCGAAGTTATTGAATTACTTGCACTTGAAGTTGGACCCAGCTTATTTAGTGTTTTTGATCCCAAAGCAAAACATCTTAATGTCTCCTTTATGCTTATATATATTTGTATGCACAACATTTAATGTATAGCAGCGCTATGAATTTCTAGTGCTCAATGTACTAACATTAAAAAGTTTTAAAGTCATAAAAAAACCAAATAAATTAACATACACGATAGGTTAAAGAATCACAAAATCACATGATCATCCAAGATGACATTGCAAATGAGGGGTAACAACTAGCTGAGATTTAGGGGCATGGGATCTACCATTTGTTTAATACATTTACTTTGATAGTGTTGATGATATTTCTGACTCTCAAAGGGCATTGGAAAGGAGACACCGATGGATGACGTGGAAAGGGGTTACTTTTAGGTCAGATGACTAGAGGCAAGGACCTAAACTCTTTGAGCTATACAAAAAATTTGATAGTGTTGATGATATTTCTAACTCTCAAAGGGCATTGAAAAGGAGGCACAGATGGATGAAGTTGAACGGGGTTACTTTTAGTTCAGATGACTATAAGCAAGGACCTAAACTCTACTTTGAGCTATACAAAAGCTTATTGGAAGCATGATAATGAACGGGTCAAAGAGGAAATTCGAGATTTCTACATTGGGAATCAAGATATATGATCATGATAAAGTAGTAGATATGACGGTTTTAACCATTTGCAATATTTAATAGACAAAAAAAACTAAGTTTTTTATTTATTTATTTTGAAAGTGCAAAACTTGACTTGTAATGTTGTGTCTATATCACATAGAATGAGGGGATCAAATGGAACTACACAACCAACCCAAAAAACTGCAAATGGTAAAAGAGAAAACAACACTAAACAAGTGCATTAGCTTTGTCCAAGAGATGTGCTAGAGAGAAAATCTCAGCCATAGAACACATGATTGCCAAAGATGTGGTCTCCATGGGCTTAATCCTTGGTATAAAAGAGTTCTGCCCATAGGTTAAAGAATGATCACAAGATCACATGATCAGCCAAGATGTTACAAATGAGGTTTTTGTTGTGTAGTATAAAAGAGTTCTGCCCATAGGTTAAAGAATGATCACAAGATTACATGATCATCCAAGATGTTACAAATGAGGTTTGAGTTGTGTAGTACGCAACTCAAGTAGGACATCCTCCTAAGAGGGGTTATGGGCCCACATAAGTAGGGGCACTCCCCAAGAGGGTTATTGAGCCCACATATCAAAGTTGACTAGATTGACCTTAGCCATAACTTAATATTACAATAAATGGTGGCCTTAGCTATAATTAATGCATAACAAAATGCATTAATGATGCACTATGATAGGATTATGGCCTTATATGAAGATTACATTATTTTCAACACCACACCTCAAGTTGAACATGAGGCCACGAAGAGAAATGGTGAACACAAAGATGATTGGGTTTATAAATACCCAACTCAATACATAGTCGATCGATGATGAAATACAAATGAGAGTGACTTTATGGATACTCATCTCTAATGCAATCGTGAAAGGGTTTATGGATACCCAGTTCAAAATAGCAAAGATATAATAGTGAGTAGGTTTATGGATACCTAACTCAAAATAGGGTTGGCCTATTCACAACACCACCCCTCAATTTGAGCATGAGGCTTTGGAGAGATGGCATTATATCACAACTACCCCTTTTAATGTTGAATATGGACAATATAGTGAAGATATACCCCCATATGCCATATGTCCAACATCAACATGATTTCACAATCTGGTGAAGGTGGCCTCTAGCAAAGGTATAGAAAAATGATCCATTAAAAAGGATCCATTGAACCACATTGATTGGTTGAAGGTACAAAGGGTGGCATGAGTTGTATTTGATTGCAAAGTTGTAGAGTATAGTACATCCAAAAAGGATATCATCATAGTCTGGAATAAAGAGACCCACTTAGATATGTTGTGCACCATTCGTAAAAAATAGTGAGACAAATTCTATGGTCTTGTGAATAAAGATTCCACCAAAGAACTTATAAGTCTCGATAAGGTACATCAATAAGAGGAGCTGCATCAAACTATAATAGAGAGATCCAATATAATAGGCTGAGAATCATCCATAGAATAATGCTGATAAATAGGCAATGAAAAATATTCTATCAAACTATAATAAAGAGATCCAATATAATAGGCTGAGAATCATCCATAGAATAATGCTGATAAGATCCAATATAATAGGCTGAGAATCGCTGATAAATAGCCAATGGAAAATATTCTAGCAAACAATGAATATAAACTCAAACAAATATAACCTCTATATTGGAAGGATCATATACATGGTATACCTAAATATTGGCCCATGTACTTGATCCAAAAAACCTAAAACCATTGCAGATAGAGTTCTTTTGTATTAGATATGCACAAATATAAATAACCTTGTTGAATAGGGCAAAGAGCCAATCTGAGGTCAATAGGTCATTAGGTTTTGAAAAGAAGAAAGTTCTGTTAAGTCTTCAGGGAATCCTCTGTATAAACCAAAGAAATAAACAGTACACAGCCAAGATATCTCCAGTGTATTTTTTCCTATATTTAGGGCAACACGTCTTAGCAAAAATGTAGTGCTAGAGAAATATTACTGCAAAAGGATGATCCCATAAAACCTTAGTTCTACACTCTAAGTTATGATGCCACTAGCCTAGTTTTTGGATCAGATCACTGAAGTGAACCATTAAGAAGGGTGAAAACTCTAGGGAACCCTAAGAGATGATTAAGAAACTATATATGCAATGCTTAGGGCAATGCCTCTAGATAATAATCATTGGATCACTTGAGAAAAACAAATTTGGAAACCCTAGTTTCACAACCGTTAGTGCGATAACAAGAAACACAAATCTCCAAAAATTATGGCCGGAAAATCTCATTAAATAAATCAACAAAAGGACGATCTGAAACCTTGGTTCTGCAGTCACAGATAATAGTGATGCCACTAGCCAATGGAGCTCAGATTTGTTGAAAATTCTTGAAATAAAAATCAGCAAATAAACCTTAATTTTGGGTGCATCAATTTATGGACACAATATCTGAAAAAGTTGCAAAAAACAACTTCAAACTAAACATCTTTTTCCATCCAACAATAACACTATGAAAAACAACCCCAAAACTCCTTGGTTTATATATTCTTTTGTATGCCGAAGTCTGATCACAATGTATACTAGCATGAATAGCTAAGAGCAAAGCCCTAACCATCAATGAAATAGGAAGAGAAGGTTCACACCTACTCTAAAACCATGTTGAGATCACAAGAGAATGATGGGATCGAATGTAACCAAACAACTAACACAAAACCTTGAAAATGTAAAGGATAAATTATCACTAAACAAATGTACTAGAGCTATTAAAAAGATGTGCTAAAGAGAGAAAAACACATCTTTACAACGAGAGTGCCAAATATATAATGCCCATTGATTTAATCATGCATAAAATAATGATACCCATAGGCTAAAGAATGATCACATGATTACGCGAGGTAGTGTTACAAATGAGGTATGAGTTGTGTATTTATACACATCTCAACTAGGGTGTCCTTCTAAGAGGGAGCCCACATCAGTAGGGTGAACTCCATAATAAAGTTTTTAAGTCAACATATTAAAGTTGACTAGGCTGCCCTTAACCATAATAAAATGCATTAATGACACACTATAAGATAAAATAATGATACCCATAGGCTAAAGAATGATCACATGATTACGCAAGGTAGTGTTACAAATGAGGTATGAGTTGTGTATTTATACACATCTCAACTAGGGTGTCCTTCTAAGAGGGAGCCCACATCAATAGGGTGAACTCCATAATAAAGTTTTTAAGTCAACATATTAAAGTTGACTAGGTTGCCCTTAACCATAACAAAATGCATTAATGACACACTATAAGATGGTTGTTGCCTCATGTGAAGATTACACCATTCTCAATAGTGGATGTCATTGCCAAACTCTATGAGTAATGCCAAGATCATATATATGTTGCTCGTAATTTTTTTTTTGGCATATATATATATATATATATATGAATTTTTTTTCTAAAAATGTCATCATGTTGGATGTTGTTGGAGGAAAAATTTATGTTTGATGGTTCATTGCCCTATGAGTATTTCACATTTAAAACAAACTTTTCTACTATTATTCCTAGGTTTCATATATTAATGTGGGCCAACACATATGCACTCAAATCTCGACTTTTACATCTAAATAGAGTGGAATTCATTTGAAGTAGTGCAAGGGTTGAAACAATCTTCAACAAAGAAAGAGTATGAATTCCACATTGTATCTTGTGTCTTTCTCAAGATGCAAAAAAGTTGAGAAACATTTTCTATTATATGACTATTTTGATCATTAAATGGGCTTTTACATATAATAAATAATAATAATCTATTTTTAAGGTCATGACCAAGCTAGACACAAAATTGGTGTATGAGACCTCCTTGTTTGTGGGACAAGAGACCCCCTCCACGCAATGATTTGACTGCTAAAGTCTATGGAGGTATACATACCCTACCCCCCTCTGGATTTAAACATGTGACCTCCAAGAAGGAAACACATTATTAATTTTAGTTTTAAAAGTTTTTTTCTTTAAATTTAAACTTTATGTTTTTATTAGGTGATTAAGGTTATATGGCGATGTCATATGAATTGAAGGCTAAAATTGAACTATGTTGGGAACTAAAAGAGACTCTTCACACATAAACTAGGCTTATATTATTTAGTGAACTTGTGTCAAAATTATAAAAACATTTGCATGGAACAACAATTGAACATACTAAAAAAGAGTTTGGTTGGCCATCCATTAAACCCATATCTTTGGAATAAGATACCACCAATGTCACATTTATTGGGTAATGTGATCACATATGCACAAATCTTGTGTATACTAGGTACATTTTATAAAAATTTGAAACAATGTTATATATCGAACAAAGTCAAAACTAGAATTGCAACACCATGGAAAATGGAAAGTTTGGGTCTATTTCATATTTCTACAATGATTGGGAACTAAATTAGAAATGATTATCTTTGTAGCCAATCACTTCCACACAACTATCTTAAAGAAATGAATATTTAAAATAATTGATTGTCCAACTAAAAATCTAAGAAATTCTAGAAAAGTCTTCAAATCTTGCAAACCAAGAAACTCATTGCCAATGTGGGATTTGAGAGATAAAAGAGTGTTAAATTTAGACCTTCTATTAAGTTCTTTTCAATTTACTAGACAATAATAACATAAGCAAGATCACTGAGAGAAACCCAATCACAAGGTACACAACATTTTATCATGGGAAACCCTCACGGGGGAGAAAACCTAGCAAAAAACTTCCTTAATATAGATTGCCAATACAATGCCAAGATAAAAGACCAAAACACTAAAGAATATCCAAGATCGAGCAATGCGCCTCTCTCCTTCTTGCAACTGCAACTACCTCCAAACTTGCGCACTAAATGAGTGACTTGAGTGAGTGAGTGAGTGAATGAGGTGCCTTCCTCCCTTATTTATACTAGTTGAGGGGCGCTAGGGTTATGTCTCTTCACCAAGCAGGTCCGACTTCCTCAACTAGTGGTTAAAACCACTTTAATTAGCCCTAGGGGTAGACTTCTCAAATACCACCATTTAACTAGGGTTTGACCAATCCACAAAAGGAGATTTGGTCATACATGAGTCCCGACATGATCAATCCACAAAAGGGGATTTGATCTACATGATAATAACTCAATAATTAGAATATTCTTTGCAGTTACAATATTTCAACACTCCCCCTTAACAAGAAGGGTATTCTACAACATCATCAGGAGAGAGAGAGGGCAACAACATCATCAACATCTGGAACATTGACTGGTATATCTATAAATCATCAGACATTTTTCTCATAATCAATAACATCATTGTTCAAAACATGGCACTGGAGTAGCATCATCATCATCATCATCATCATCATCATTTGCATCAACACCAATTAACATAAAAGCTATAACAACAACATCAACAACACTAGGCTGATACATCATCATCAACAACACGAGGTTGGTACAACATCATCAACAACATCACGAGGCTGATACAACATCATCAACAACACGAGGATGGATCAACAACATCATTAGCACGAGGCTGAGATAACAACATCATCATCATAGGGCAACAGAATGAGGCAGTTGTAACAACAACATTTTGTGGTACTCTGATAGACCGTCCTTACCGGACCTTAGGGATCTACCCATGAATCATAAGATTCCCTAGGATATAAAATCCTAACGAAGCTACCACGTGGTACTTTGACAGACCGTCCTTACCGGACCTTTAGGATTTGCCAGGAATCATAAAGATTCCCTACGATATAAAATCCTAACGGAGCTACCACTACTGACCACAACTGGCATATACATGCACAGGTACTCTGACAGACCGTCCTTACCAGACCTTTGGGACCTGTCCAATGATGATTAGTCCCCTAGGATATAAAATCCTATCTGAGCTACTCGTTGTTGGTCAGGATACCATAGTATCATCAACATCACTCCCCCTTTCGAGGGAGGTCCTTTTGTACTATACCAAGCTTGTCTCGAAAGTATTCAAACTTTACATGAGACAAAGGCTTGGTCAACACATCTACACCCTGCTCATCTGTGCCAACATATTGGAGCTTTACAACTCCCCTCTGCACCATATCACGAATGTAGTGATATCGTATTTCTATGTGCTTCGACTTATCATGGGACACTGGGTTCTCCATCATCTTTATGCAACTCTGGTTATCACATAGAATCACACTGGCTTCCATCTCTAGATCGAATAAACCCGTCAACAACTTCCAAAGCCATATGACTTCACAACTGGCGGAACATGCAACAATGTATTCCGCTACTGCCGTGCTGAGAGCAATACTGGATTACTTCCTACTCTGCCATGAAGTCATGGTTGACCCCAGACTAAAACAACATCCTAAAGTGCTCTTTCTATCAGAAACACTTCCAACACAATTTGAATCAGTATAAACAAACAATCCGAAGTCATGATCTCTAGTATAATAGATACCAAAATCCAACGTATCCTTGAGGTATCTCATCACATGCTTTGCAACTACAAGATGAACACATCTGGTCTATACCAGATACTAACTCAAGGTGTTCACAACAAAGCATATATCGGGCCTGGTATTCGTCAGATACATCAATGAACCAATAATCTGTCTGTTCAAAGTAGCATCAACCAATTCGAGCGAAGTATCAACCATGATCTTCAACTTTGTTTCCATGGGTGTGTTCATGGATTTACATTAAAACATGTCAAATCTCTTCAGTATTTCAATTGCGTACTTCCCTTGGTTAAGGAAGATCTTCTTTGGGCTCTGCCAAACTTCAAGAGCTAAGAAATAATGCATTAGGCCTAGGTATTTCATCTCAAACTCCGCAACAAGATTCTTCTTACAATCTGTGATGAACTTTTCTTCACATGTCAAGAATAAGTCATCCATATATAGCAACAATATAACTGGTCCATCATCCACAATCTTTAAGTAAAGATTGGTTTTAGCTTTACTCTTGGTAAATCCCAAGCTCATCGAAAAAATATCAATCCTTCCATAGCAAGCTCGTGGAGCTTGCTTCAACTTCTAGACATGAGTCTTCTTGTCCTGTACTTCAAAACCAAATTTTCACATCTCATTGTACCAACCTGGTACACTTGCTCAACTTCAACTTAATATGCACAATCATGTACTAGCTCTATGTGCTTTCTGCAAAGCACTATCTATCTCACTGTCTGAGAGTATGTCCTCTACTCTTTTTGCAAATGTTCCTTTGGGATTGGGACTCTGAACCTGCAACTTCTCTGAAACTGAGAATCACTGTAGCTACTGAACTTTGAGAGTATCTCCTCTACTCTATCACGACAACAACTTCATCTAAAACTGAGAGTGGCTTAATAACTGATACTTAAAATAACTCTTCTTCTTTCATGGAGGTAACTCTATCTGCTATTGTAGTCATGTCTCCATGGCTCGACTAATGTACTGCACCAAATAGCACTCAATCTCAAATATAGGGATTGTTCCCCCTGCATCTCATACTGTATTTGAATCATGGTTGTTCTGGTTGTCTTTATGAATATTGGAACTATTTTTTTGATTACCAGAGTAAGTGTCTCGTCATAGTCTTCTCCCTCTTGCTGGGAGAATCCTCTGGATACAATTTAGTCTTTGTACATCTTTATACTCTTATCTGCAACATGCTTGATCTGTTAGATCAATCTTGGAAGTCAACAATGACTTCCCTTCTAGTCTCTTGGAAAAATCCATATTCCAGTCCTTATGACTAGCTTCCTTCTCTGTCACTGAAACAAGGGAATCTCCCCACGAGATTTCATGCCTCCTAGAGGTCTCTGAAGCTACGATCTAGTCTTCTCAACTCTTGGCATCTGTCTGTGAGTTCTGGGAGATGTCTCCTTTTCCCATCTGATCCTCTCTGAGATCAGGCTCACTTTATTCTCGATTTCTCTGAGTCTACAAGGACTTCATAGTCTCTATAAGATATACTTGGTGTTGAATACCAAGTCTTAATATGAAAAGTTGAGTCAGACTTCAAGCGAATTCTGCTTCCTTTCAAGGTGGCTTCATTATCCTTTGATCAAGTCTACTGTGAGTTCTGTTCTAATGTTCAATCATCTTTGGAGCATTCTGCTCTTTACAATTATGAGATACTTTGTATCTCAAAAGTAGTTTCTTCTTCATCTTCTTTGGTACATGAATGTATACGATCATTTATACAACTTGGATAGTCTGCTCCATGTCTCATCTAGTATGTTGCCTCTTGCAACCGTCACTATAGATTCCTTAGGGTTATCACTTGTGACCTGAAACAAGGTCAACAAAACAACACACAAGAATAATACTCTTTTGATAATAATAATAAAACAATAGCACGAATAATCGTCACAATAGCTCCTTTAGAGCTTTCACTTGTGACCTGCCTGAAACAAGGGTCAAAAGTGAGAAATACAATACGAAGTGAGAGCAACACTCTTTTAGTGTTGTGATCAATCATTCCTCTATGGTAACCTGGAACAAAAACAAGAAGTTTCTCCTAGAGGAGATGTTAGTTGTATCTGATAAGTGATTACACTAAGCATTCATCTCAATAATGCTCACATGCTACCCATCATAGAACCTTTTAAAGATTGTTTATTTCAACTATAGCGTTTACAACATAGTTACCAACTTAACGAGAACTCTACAAAGTTCTCGTTTTTTGGGGGGTCCAATTTTTTACCCTGTTTTTAAAAATGGTGCTACCAGTAGCACCCCTCTCCCTTTTTAGGTGGTTTTTCGATATTTTAATTTTTTCAACCCATAATGTTTACACAAATTTTTTTTAAATGCTTCTTTTTCATCTATTTTCATTTTTTTTATTTTTTATTTAATGGTGTTTTTAGTCATTTTTCCATGCTTCTTTCAATCTTAAAAATATTTTTACCATTTACTTTTTTGAAGCTACGATTTTTCATATAATTGTCTTCTTAATTAATGTATTGCTCCATACTTTTAAAATATAGTGGAAAACACCATTCTTAACACATTGTTTACCTTTACTTCAATACATGGAAAAAAATTGTAGTTAAATAACACTATTTTTTAATATTTAACAAAAAATATAATTCAATTTTTTTTTTATATAAATTAAAAACTAAGAAAAATAAAAAAACTAAAATTAAAAAAAATAAAAAAAATAAAAAAACAAATTTAGATAATAAAAAAGATCAAAGAGCCCCCGGGGGGCAGCTCAATTGGCAAGTGCCGTGAAAATGAAGTTCTATGAGGTTTCGAGTTCAACTCCCCTCGACTTACAATGTGTGTCGCGTAAGGGGCATCGTGGGCACACCTGGAGGTTATAGTGGTAGCAGTTGGATAACACAACCACGTGTAACGCGATCACGTGCCCAACTAGTTGCTGATTCCGCCAGACATAATAAAAAAATAAAAAAGATCAAAGAGAAACTTAAAAAACTAAAGAGGAAAA
>ML804223.1:102407-119959 GCA_009831015.1 Picea engelmannii | reverse complement strand
TTTATTTATTTTTTTAATTGAATTTATAATATAATTTTTTAAATATGTTTTTGGTCATTTAAAAAAATATTTATTTGTGAAGATTTTGTTCTTTCTATTTATTTGTTTTTTAATGTAAATTAAAAAAATAAAAAATAAAATTTGTAAATAAATTTTAAGGTACCATTTAGAGTCCAATTTTGGGTTGTTTATTTACATAGGGTTTTTTTTTTGTCAATATCACAATTTCAATTAGGTTGCAAATAACTATGATTTTCACGTTTAGGAAAAAACAATTTTTTGACATAGCATCACTTTTTGATTTAGGTGTTGATTTTAAGTTTTTTCTGAGCTATTGTCTAAGTTTCGAAAGCCATGTTCGAAAAATGTTGTAATTTTGACCACGTTTAAAAAAATGGTGGTACCAATAGCACCACTTTTTGATTTGGGGGTTGATTTTCATGTTTTTTACGCAAAATTATGGGTTTTAAGGGCCAGAGTTCTCGTTTTGAGGTCACAGTTCTCGTTAAGTTGGTAACTATGTTTTACTTGTAACGAGGTAATTATCAAACTTGACATGTGCAAGTTTTAATCTTATTAACTTAATCAATCAAACCTGGAACCTGGAGTCTTGTCCTCAAGAATGAGTGTTGTTGCTTTTCTTCCTAGTCTCGTTCGCTCAAGATGACAAGTATTCTCTTCAACCTGTTCTGTGTATTGAGATAACATGCTTTCTTGATAGAAATCTAAGTTAGAGAATAAACTCTATAATCTCAACTTTAATCAATCTAATACTTTGACTTTAATTGTTGACCAACGATTAGTATGATGGTCATAGCTTCAACATACAACCTAGATGTTCATAAGGTCAAAATAATGTCATAACAAATAGATGCATAAAATGATCAAACCTGGGGTGCATTATTCCTATGAATTTGTTGGATTTGAGATCCTTCTGGATCTATGATTGTTAAAAGATCCTTTCTCCTGCAAGTACCCTTTAGAAAAATAATACATTTTTAAACATATGTAAATACATACATCTGACAATATCTTGCTATGGTAAGGTGCACTAGGACAATAAAACAACAGTCCCAACACTTCACAAAAAATTTCACTGCAACTGGTGCTAGCACTGCAACTGGCATGAAGGAACTAGCACTGCAACTGCAACTAATAATGCAACTGTAACTGTAACTGCAAGTGCAAGTGCAATTGCAACTACAACTGCAACTTAGGGTTTTGTGAGGAAACCCTAACTTTTCAACTTTCAAATTTTGGAATTCTGATCCAGGGACTAGATGCGCTAGGTTGAGGCGAGTAGGTTGGAGTAGTTTGATTTCAAAAAATCCAAATTTTACCCCTTGAAACTGAACCTGCACAAATATGGATTGGTATTTTTGGTACTGTTTCTAGTTTCCTGGTTTCCTGGTTTTCTTGTACCAATCAAAACTAGGGTTTCACTTTCCAGAGGCTTTGGCCATTGAAAAGGTGCGCTCAAGCTTCCAATGAGTTCTCTATGATGGGGTGCACTTCCCTAGATGGTTTTTAGTTAGAAGTTCTCTTCCAATAAAAGCCCTAATTTTCTTGCATGGCAACAATGACGTTTTTGGTTACCCAGTGAAATGTGCTCTATTTAGTCAAGCTCTGATACCATGTTAAATTTAGAGCTGCTATTAAGTTCTTTTCAATTTACTAGACAATAAGAGCATAAGCAAGATCACTGAGAGAAACACAATCACAAGGTACACAACATTTTATCCCGGGAAACACTCATGGGGGAGAAAACCCAACAAAAACTTCCTTAATATAGATTGCCGATACAATGTGAAGATAAAAGACCAAAAGACTAGAGTATATCCAATACTGAGCAATGCGCCTCTCTCTCCTTCTTCTTGCAACTGCAACTAACTCCAAACTTGCACTCTAGATGAGTGGCTTGAGTGAGTGAGTGAATGAGGCACCTTCCTCTCTTATTTATACTAGTTAAGGGGCGCTAGGGTTATGTCTCTTCACCAAGCAGGGCCAACTTCCTCAGCTAGTGGTTAAAACCACTTTAATTATCCTTAGGGGCTGACTTCTCAAATACCACCATTTAATTAGGGTTTGACCAATCCATAAAAGCGAATTTGGTCATACATAAGTCCCGACATGATGAATCCACAAAAATGGATTTGATCTACATGATAATAACTCAATAATTAGAATATTCTCCGCAGTTACAATATTTCAACAAAGATGAGGCAAAAGATATAAAAGGGAGGTAAGTTGACAAAATTCAAAGAGATCTCGACTAGCTATGCCCCATAATGAAGAATAGAGAATGCAATAACAAGTCATTAGGTCAAAAAAGTGAAGAAATCACAAACACCTATTAGTTTTTTGGTTCATGTGAGTTGTTCTCCTAGGAAGAGGGTGCATGAGTGTTGGAGGGGATTCTATAGGACATGTATGCCACATGAGATAGATTCCCTAACATCCTAGAACAAATTTCTTTTACCTATGGCACTTGACATTTTCTATTTTTGGTTAGTGCAAGGTTATGACAATTATGACATATTTTTCTTACAGAATATGATACATTTATGATGAGAGTTATAGATTCTAAGTAGGGTGCATCCCTTGGGAAGAAATTCCTTGTTACATGTGGAAAATAATTCCTTTCATGAAGTATATTGTTAGCCATTACTTTTGTAATGAATCTTCCCTCTCTTGTCAAGTTTGACTTAGTAAGGGAGGGTGCACTAGTTAAAATTATGTATAATGAGTTTGAGGAGAGTGATTCTACCAAGAGAGTGTCTAAGGATTGTGAGAAACCATTGTAGTCCCTCGAGGGCAGTATTGCAACTTTTATATTGAGTGAATGGGAAGATAGTGTTTGTTGTTGCAAAACTTTTGTTTGTTATCTATTATATTCATATTGTTGATTTATTGGATCTAGTCTCTATATGTTTTTAGCGTTGATCTCATCTTCTAATATGAAGTGTCTACACTTTGAGTTCACCATTCAATAGTTGTGTTTATGAAAATCTGAAATTTTGATTGGTGTTTCTGATCTTTTTATTTCATATGTAGTTTAATTCTATGAGTGCAGATATCTGTACCATTGGATGTAAAATTACAACATTATATTAGAGTTGTGCATTTGAGATTCTCCAGATCCGTGTATGGAATGGACTACTACTTGTGAGAGGGAATTGTCACAGAATCTCAATTGGTGTGATGCCCAAAAGAATCCATAGACTGGAGTGATCTATGCTTGTGAGAGGCATCAAAATCTCTAAGAGGTTGTGGTTGATACATCGGTGTAGCTCCAAGATTGACGTAGGTTTATTTCCCGGGACAAGCACAATGAAATCATGATAGGTTTATTTCATTAGATGATTATTTTGTTGAAGTGTTCTCTAGGCTCGCAAGATGAATACTCTTAGTCTTTAGAGAGTGACTATTTAGAGTGTGCTTCCAACTTTTCATCTTGGAAGTTCCCACTACAAATGTTGGAGGAGATGGATTTCTGGGAGATGTAGAAGTGATTGTTGTTTCTCCTATTGATGCTATGTTGACCAACATAAGAAGAGTGTTTCCAAAATGAATTAGATAATCCTTATGGATCCAGTAAAGGACCGTTTGATCCTTCACATTGTGGGAAGCTAGTTGATGAGATGTATGCAATGTTGATCACTCTATATTAGAGTGGGAATGTGTCCCAAAATTGCTTCTAAAGAATCAACTCACTCTTACACATGTGAGTGACAAACACAAACACAATATCAAAGATCATCTTGTGACCATTCTGATGAAGGTTGAAAACGAGGAGTTGGTGTTTATCACAATGAATGGATTCTCAGAGCCCTTAGAATCCTTTGTGAAGAGTGTCTATGGTTGTGAGCACATTCCTATCTTTGAGCAGTGTTGGGATGAAATATTTCATCCTAGTGAAGGAAAGAAACAATCACATCCAAAAATAACGATATCCCAAACCAAGCCCTCATAGGAAAGGTGAGGAAAGGAGGAAAGAAAGATCATAAGGAGAAATCACATTCATCATAGCATTGGAAGAAAGACTCGATTCATGAAATGTTTCAAGTAACCACAAGATTGGTGACTATGTGTAACGCAACCGTCCCTCTGCGAACAGTCGCTTCCACCAGGACCTTCGATTTCCTCAGGCCCGAAGAACTCAACGGTTCTTCTTTCTCTCTCTCTCTCTCTCTCTGCACCCACAGTTCACTCTTCTCTATTCTCCTTTTCTCCACTTGGGAGATCGGGACTTCGCCTCTCGCTCTACCAACCACTAGGGGCTTCGAGACTTATGATCGGAAAATCTCGCAAGTTCGCTCCCGCGAGTCCAAAGCAACCCCACTCCGACTTCCGAGGCCCGAGTCGTCGATACCAAGTATCGCTACCTCGTCCCCTCGCGAGTTCGTGACTTATGAGACCAATTGTCTGGCCCTCCAACTCCCGAGACCCGACATCCCGAGATCACATGCCACTTGTCCCTCCGAAAATCGATGCTCCCACGAACTGGAAGTCACTAACCGCGATATCGATGTGCATGCAACTCTGATGCTTGCCAACCCCGATATGCCGATATGCGATAGCCAGTGGGTTCTGCTTGCGCTTGAAAGTCAACTCTCTCCCTGCAGATTCAAGTCGTCAATTCTCTTCCTCTTGAAGAGTCCTCCGCTCCGAAGCTTCTCCCGTTCGTTTTCACCTGCATGTCCCACAATACTAGCAAGGAACTCTCCTTCCTGAGCTCCGCCAACTTTCCACTCAGAACCACTCTGTACTCAATTCTTCCATAAAATCACGTAAGCAGCATATGAAAGAAGTAAGTAACAGGAAGCAAATATGCAAAGGCATAAAGCCAACAACACACAGAGAACAAACATGTCCCTGGAGGTTAACCACGGATTTGCGGTTCCCCCTCTTCCCAAGCTTGTCCCCGAGACTTCAATTCAACCTGCTGTAATCCTGCACGGTTCAAATAACTCAACACAACTTCTGGGCAACCGAAAATGAGAGTTTAACCATCCAGCCTCCTCAACGCACTCTATGCGGAGGAATTCCAATGCACTCTATGCAGGAATCTCCTGGCTTAGACGGAGAAACGATTTAAAATCATTCATTCATTCCCTCAGGTTTCGAACCTGCCATGCAATCACATATGCAACATATAGACAATAGGCAAAACAAGAAGCAAATATGCAACAGCATAATATCAACAACACACAGAGAATAAACACAGCCATGGAATTGAATAATAGCTTTCCTATTAACTCAATATCTGTACATGGGGATTCTTCACAAGTTCTCTGCTTTTCACTACTTGCCCTTCTTGAATGCCAATGCTGAATAATCATACAATGTTACAAAGGAGGGTGCCTATATTCCGTTTTCCCTCTCGAAAGTAAAACTATCTAATCTACAGCTAATTCCTATCTAACAACATTAAAACTATTAAATGCCTTCCTATCTATAACACAATACAAGTGTGCTCAGCTTTGAATGCCTTCATTTAAATGGCGGCGCAACAATCTTTCCAAAGTATTTCAAAAATATATGTGCTGGCACTGCCCAGCTGTATTCTCCGTATCCACACACTGGCTCGCTTCATGACGTCATAGATGCTCCTGCATCATACTCCTCGACTCAAAAGATTTCATGGGCTCCTGTCCATGAGTTCCTGCACAGTCTGCCCATGCTTCTGTATAACGGCCTCTGTCTCCCAGCTGGCATCCTCCACTGGGTGGTTCTTCCATTTTACCAGGTATTCAAAATATTGCTTCCTCCTGGTCTTCCTTCCAACTCTTTTATCCAGTATGCACTCCATCTGAGGCTTCTGTGCAACTGACAACTGCTTCTGCCACTGGACCACTGGTTCTTCAGTTCCAGTGTTTGATTCTTCATCATCCCTATAGGGGTATAAATCCGAAACGTTGAATATCGGAGATATCCCGATGCCCTCCGACAACTCAAGCTCATAAGCGTTCTCTCCGAACTTTCTCAGGACTTTGCACGGTCCGATCTTCTTCATCTTGAGCTTGTTATATGTTCCCCTCGGGAACCTTTCTCTTCTCAAGTGCGCTAGAACCATGTCCCCAACTTCAAACTGAAGATGCCTCTTTTTCCGATCGGCTCTGCGCTTATATTCCTGATTCGATTTCTGCAATCGTTGCTTCACCTGCGTGTGAAGTTCCTGCATTGCCTCAGCGAACTCTTCAGCCCTCGCGCTGCTAGTTTCAGCCTGTTCTGACTCCCTGAGATCATAAACTCCTCTTGGCTGTGTCCCATACAAAATATGAAATGGGCTCTTACCTGTACTCCGATTCACTGAATCGTTGTACGCAAATTCTGCCTGTGGTAGGATCTGATCCCAACTACTGTGATGCTCAGTCACCAGGCTTCTCAACAGATCCCCCAAGCTTCTGTTGACTACTTCGGTCTGTCCGTCTGTCTGCGGATGGTAAGCATAAATGAATGCCAGATCAGTCCCTAGCTTCTTCCATAACGTCCTCCAAAAATGACCTATGAATTTTGTGTCCCGATCCGAGACTATACTTCTCGACAATCCATGCAATCGGACAATCTCTTTGAAAAACAAGTTGGCGATGTGGGTTGCATCGTTGGTCTTATGACACGGGATAAAATGTGCCATCTTTGAGAACCTGTCCACGACTACAAAAATGGAATCCACGCCTCGTTGTGTTCTCGGCAAACCCAACACAAAGTCCATGCTAATGGCTTCCCATGGCCTCTCGGGTATGGGCAATGGCTGATAGAACCCCGTGTTCTGCTTTCGGCCCTTTGCATGTTGACATATTTGACACCTGTCAACAAACCGTTTAACATCTGCACGCATGCCCGGCCAAAAATATGATTCGCTCAACTTGGCGAACGTTTTGTCATGCCCAAAATGATCTGCTAAGCCTCCGATGTGCTTTTCCTTTACCAAATTCTCTCTCATAGAGCAATCTGGAATGCACAATTGATTGCCCCGAAACAACAATCCATCCTGGATCGGGTAGTCTATCCAAGGACTCCGATCCCTGAGAACTGGGTTCTCGGCTGCCTCGTATGCCTCGCCAAAGTCTCCATCACCTGCATACATATCCTTTAAATTTTCAAAACCCAAGGTTTTGACCCTGAATTCCTGCAACAATAAACTTTTTCTGCTCAAGGCATCAGCTACCTTGTTCGCAGTCCCTGAAATGTGTTTGATCACGAATGTGAAATTCTGCATGTACTCTACCCACTTCGCATGCTTCTGGTTCAACTTCTCTTGTTGACTCACGAATTGCAATGCGTGATTATCACTGTACAATACAAACTCCTTAGGTATCAAATAATGCCTCCACTTCTTCAATGCCTGAATGATGGCATAGAACTCCTTATCGTACGTGGAATATTTCAACTTGGCATCATCCAGCTTCTCGCTGTAATACGCCACAGGTGTATCATCCTGACTCAAGACCCCTCCAACAGCATACCCACTCGCATCACATTTCACTTGGAAGTGTTTCTGAAAATCTGGCAACACTAACACTGGTTGCTCAGTTATCTTCCGCTTCAACAGATTGAAGCTCCGTTCAACCTCTGCTGTCCAATGGAAAACCTTATGCCGCTTCTTCACAGTGTCCATCATTGCGGCACTGATTCCACTAAAATTCCGAATGAATTTTCTGTAGAAGCTTGCCAAACCGTGAAAGATCCTTACCTCGAAAACATTTCTCGGTGATGGCCAATTCCTGATTACTTCAACTTTCTCAGGATCCATCTTTAGTTCATTTTCTGAAACAACGAAACCCATATATATGAGTTATGTCTGCATGAAGGAACACTTCTTCAAATTGATCAACAACTTCTCCTGCTGTAGCCTTTTCATCACAATGGCCAAATACCTCAAGTGTTCAGCCTTCGTCTTGCTGAAAATTAATATGTCGTCCAAGTATACGACTACAAATTTGCCAATGAATTCCCGTAGGACTTCATTCATTAGTCGCATAAATGTGCTTGGTGCATTTGTTAAACCAAACGACATGACCATCCATTCGTACAAACCCTCGTTTGTCTTGAATGCTGTCTTCCATTCATCTCGCTCTCTCATCTGGATCTGATGATATCCTCTCTTGAGATCTATCTTTGAAAAATAATTTGCCCCGCTCAGGCAATCCATCAAGTCGTCCATTCTCGGCAGTGGAAACCTATACCTGATGGTAATTTTATTAATCGCCCTGGAGTCTGTACACATCCTCCAGCCTCCATCCTTCTTTGGACTCAGTACTGTCGGAACAACACATGGACTAAGACTCTCTCTCACTAGTCCCTTGTCCTGCAGATCCCGTACTTGCCTTTTAACCTCCTTGTTCTCCTGAGGTGTCAACCTGTACGCTGCCTTATTTGGCAAACTTTCTCCGGGTATGAGGTCAATGTGGTGACTCACACTCCTCACTGGTGGAAACGAACGAGGTAGTTCGTCCACTATGATATCAGCGAATTCTCCCAGCAGTTCCTGAATCTCCTCTGGCAAGTCGTCCACTCTTGTGCTTGTCAGGACAATTTTCGGCTTCCTGACAACAAGGAATTGTGGATCTTCATTCTTCTCCATCTCTGTGAGAAGCTCTTTCCCACTCATGAGAAGTATCGTGCTGGTTACTTCCGGCTTCACTTCTTTATCCTTTATCGGAAGCAGTCTATGGGTTCTCCCATTCTTCTCCAAGGTGTATGTGTTCATCCTCCCATCATGAACAACATTTTTGTCAAACTGCCATGGTCTTCCCAATAATACATGACAGACATCCATGGGAATGACATCACACAAAATTTCATCCCTATATTCACCCATTTTAAAATTTACTAAGCATTGCTTTGTAACACATACCTGGTGTACTTTTTGCAGCCATGTCACTTTGTATGGACTCGGGTGTTTGTTCGTTTTCAGCTCCAGTTTCTCCACCATCTCGGTCGAAACAAGATTGTCGGTGCTCCCACTATCCACTATGACTTTGCATTTCCAGCCCTTGGTCTTGCAAGTCGTTCTGAACAGTCTGCATCTCTGAGCTGTGTCCTCCACCTCTTTCTCAGGTTTCAAAAGGACCTTATGCACTGTCAGTGACTTCCCACTTCCAGTGTCTTCATCCTCCACGTCACGCCTCTGCGCCTCAGCGACGTGAGCTTTTCCTCTGTCCATCTTCCTATTTGGACAGTCCACGGATTTATGTCCGTCCTTTCCACATGTAAAACATGTGATGATTCCTCCACGGCCTCTTCCTCTACCTCGGGTACGAGGAAATGTATTTGCATCAACGTAATCTCCTTGCTGATCTGGTTGCTGTCTCCTCGGCTCAGAAATTTGCTGCCTCTGTCGTGAGGCTCCACCTCTTTCAAATCTACCCTGAGGCCTCTTCCAATCCTTCTTGGGTTTCTGCGTTCTTTCTTGGGCAACTGCTTTGCCTCTGGGCTGACTCCTACCTTGCCCTCGCGGCCCCTGCTTGCAGCTCAGCTTCTCTTCGGCTTTCAAAGCCATCTGGTACGCATCCTCAACTGTGCGGATGGTCATCATGCTTAGCTCGTCCTGAATGTCATACCTCAACCCATTCAGGTATCTTGCCACCTTTTCATCATCACTTTCCCGATGACCAGCTCGAATGTTGAGCCTGTAAAACTCCTCGGTGTACTCCTTCACCGTCATCAGCTTCTGTCTCAGGTTTTGCATGCGCCTGAACAGAGTGATCTGATAGTCCCTGGGGATGAACTTCGCTTTCATCTTAGCGACCATCCTGTCCCAGATTTTGATCTTTTGTTTGCCTTTGGAACGCCTGTCAGCCTGCAGCTCGTCCCACCATAAGGCTGCATGTCCCTTCAGCTTGGTAACAACGTGCCTTATTTTCTTTCCTTCTTCGATATCTTCGTAATCGAAGTAGGTATCGAATGCTCGGATCCAATCCAACAATTCCTCTGCATTTAGACTTCCCTCATAAACGGGAATGTCCATCTTCGTTTTCGAGCTCATCCTCGAAATGTCTCTAATCAGTCTTTCGGTTGATGCATCCTCTGCTGTGACTTCTTCTTCGGCATGTCCAGCTTCTTCTTCAACTTCGGGATCGCTAAAATCTCCTGCGTCGACTCCACGCCTCTGCGCAGTCTCCATCTCCTCGAGCCTTTCCCGGAGATCCCGCATCTGTCTCTCTATCTCTGGGTTCCCTGCCGGTCTACCCCTTCTTCGGGAATCCCTGTCCTCACGATCAGGTGACTGCCTTTCTCTCCTGGGCGGCATTATGGAACCTTCTTCTCTCTGCTACCAGAACAAAGAGAACTCCTTAACCGCTCTGATACCACTTAACGCAAGTCGTGAGTATCAGAGTGCTTTCCTTTCCTCCTTCACCCATCTTGCCTGAAATATACAGACAAGATCTTCGAGCTCTGATACCACTTAACGCAACCGTCCCTCTGCGAACAGTCGCTTCCACCAGGACCTTTGATTTCCTCAGGCCCGAAGAACTCAACGGTTCTTCTTTCTCTCTCTCTCTCTCTCTGCACCCATAGTTCACTCTTCTCTATTCTCCTTTTCTCCACTTGGGAGATCGGGACTTTGCCTCTCGCTCTACCAACCACTAGGGGCTTTGAGACTTACGATCGGAAAATCTCGCAAGTTCGCTCCCGCGAGTCCAAAGCAACCCCACTCCGACTTCCGAGGCCCGAGTCGCCGATACCGAGTATCGCTACCTCGTCCCCTCGCGAGTTCGTGACTTATGAGACCAATTGTCTGGCCCTCCAACTCCCGAGACCCGACATCCCGAGATCACGTGCCACTTGTCCCTCCGAAAATCGATTCTCCCACGAACTGGAAGTCGCTAACCGCGATATCGACGTGCATGCAACTCTGATGCTTGCCAACCCCGATATGCCGATATGCGATAGCCAGTGGGTTCTGCTTGCGCTTGAAAGTCAACTCTCTCCCTGCAGATTCAAGTCGTCAATTCTCTTCCTCTTGAAGAGTCCTCCGCTCCGAAGCTTCTCCCGTTCGTTTTCACCTACATGTCCCACAATACTAGCAAGGAACTCTCCTTCCTGAGCTCCGCCAACTTTCCACTCAGAACCACTCTATACTCAATTCTTCCATAAAATCACGTAAGCAGCATATGAAAGAAGTAAGTAACAGGAAGCAAATATGCAAAGGCATAAAGCCAACAACACACAGAGAACAAACATGTCCCTGGAGGTTAACCACGGCTTTGCGGTTCCCCCTCTTCCCAAGCTTGTCCCCGAGACTTCAATTCAACCTGCTGTAATCCTTCACGGTTCGAATAACTCAACACAACTTCTGGGCAACCGAAAATGAGAGTTTAACCATCCAGCCTCCTCAACGCACTCTATGCGGAGGAATTCCACTGCACTCTATGCAGGAATCTCCTGGCTTAGACAGAGAAACGATTTAAACTCATTCATTCATTCCCTAAGGTTTCAAACCTGCCATGCAATCACATATGCAGCATATAGACAATAGGAAAAACAAGAAGCAAATATGAACAACATAATATCAACAACACACAGAGAATAAACACAACCATGGAATTGAATAATAGCTTTCCTATTAACTCAATATCTGTACATGGGGATTCTTCACAAGTTCTCTGCTTTTCACTACTTGCCCTTCTTGAATGCCAATGCTGAATAATCATACACTGTTACAAAGGAGGGTGCCTATATTCCGTTTTCCCTCTCGAAAGTAAAACTGTCTAATCTATAGCTAATTCCTATATAACAACATTAAAACTATTAAATGCCTTCCTATCTATAACACAATACAAGTGCGCTCAGCTTTGAATGCCTTCATTTAAATGGCGACGCAACAATCTTTCCAAAGTATTTCAAAAATATATGTGCTGGCACTGCCCAGCTGTATTCTCCGTATCCACACGCTGGCTCGCTTCATGACATCATAGATGCTCCTGCATCAATGTGTCTTAGTGTACTTATAAAAAGAAGGCAAAGAACAAGCAACAAAAATAGTTTGTAGGGAGTGCAGAAGCTTCCAGATTGGACGAGTTAGTATCCAAGCTTGAGATCACCTTCTCCATCATATCATGACTTTCCACTAACACAATCTATGGTGTAGGGTGGTATACAATGGACACTGGAGCATCTAGAGACATGACATTCAACTTGAAGGCTTTCAAAGGACTCCAAGAGCAAGAGGTTTCGATATAAGTGGAGTTGGGAAATGATGACACATATCCAATTACTAGAATGAGATCTTCCTATTTTGACATTCCATAAGGTGATTCTCTTGAGTTGAATTATAATGTTGTGTATGTTCCTGGTTTAGCTAAGGATCTTTTAGTTTCAACAATGACATATCTTAAGTGTGTGGTTGAGTTGGATGATATGGAAAACAATCATAGCAGATTACGACTAGGTTGGTTGAGTAATGACCAAATGTGTGCGAGAAGGTGGATTATATAGGTTGCTTATGACTATGGTGAAACATTGTGCTTTAGTGCATGACTATAACAAGTTGGGAGAGATTTGGAAGAAGGGATTTGGTCACCTGCACTATGGTGCACTGCCACTCCTAAAGAACATAATTCAAGGATCGCTGGTCTGCAAGATCCAAATCCTAGGAGTGTGTAAAGGTTGTGCACTTAGTAAGCATACAAACACTGCTTTTGCAAGTAGTGAGCATAGATTAAGAGAGATTCTTGATTTAATTCATTTAGATGTATTGGAATTATGTCATTATATTCTTTGATAGGTAACATTTATTATGTTTCATTTAGTGATGATTCCTCTAGAAATACCTAGATTTACTTTATGAAGACCAAGGATGAAGTCTTCAATAAGTTTCAAGAGTTTAAAGCTCCCATGGAGATTTAGATAGGTAAAAATATCAATTTTTTAGGTCTGATAATGGATTATAGTACACCTGCAAGGAATTTCATGCATTTTGTATGGAATTAGGAATTAAGAGGGAGCTAACAATGCCTTACAATCCACATTAGAATAGGGTTGTAGCCTAAGAAGAATCGATCCACCATAGAGACAACCAATTCTATGATCCATGAATTATATTTTCCCATGTGCCTTTGGGTAGAGTAATGAAATACAACTACATTCATTATAATCAAGGTCCTTATATGGAATTAAAGGACATGACACCAAAGGAAGCCTTTACCAGTGAGAAGTCATAGGCTTCTATGTGGTTGTCTTGTTTATATTCATGTGCTTAACGAGAGGACAACTAAGTTTGAACCATTGTTGGGATATTTTTTTTGGGTATAGTGAAATGTCCAAGGCTTATTAGATCCACATTCCAACATAGTTGAAGATAGTGGTAAGTAGTGATGTAAAATTTGATGAGGATAGATGGTCCTCAAATTATTCCCAATAGCTTCCCACATAGATAGTGGAAGGTGAGAAGGTGGTCAATTTGAAGTTTGGTCTAGAGGATAAACCAAACTCATATTTAGATCAATAAGATGAAAATTTAGAGGGAGAGGGATTATTAATCTCAAGTTCAACCAGGAAGTTGGGATGTCTTACCCAAACATTCAAGGAAGCAAAGCAAGTGGGAGAAACTAGGTCTACCTTTCAAGTGAGTCATCCACCTAGAAGATATCCTTCTTATATTGCACTGATATGTTCTATCATTGATGCAGATCATTCCATCTTTGAGGAGGGTAATGCATATCAGGTATGGCATGATTCCATGGTTGACAAGTATAGCTCCATCCTAAAGAATGATTTATGGGAGATTGTGCCAAGATCGATGGAAAAATCTATGATAAATTTAGAGGGTTGTACAAGATTAAGCATGCAATAGACGGGAGCATAGAGGAATACAAATCTAGTTTTGTAGCCATATGATTCTCTCATAGATATGGAATTGATTTTGAGGAGACTTTTGATCCAATTGAAAGGTATACTTCTATCAGAGTAATGATGTTTCTTGCATAGGTTTTTGGTTGGCCTTTATATGAGATGGATGCAAAGATTTCTTTTCTAAATGGTCTAATTAAAGAGAAAGTATACATTGATCAACTAAGAGACTTTGAGGTGCATGGGTGAGACACTAATGTGTGCAAGTTGAAGAAGAGCCTTTATGGGCTTAAGCAGACAACATGTACATGGTACTCAAGTGTTGATGAGTACTTATTGAAGTTAGGCTTCACCAAGAATGCAACAGATCCAAATCTTTACTATATATATGACAAATCTAATTTGCTTGTTTTGGTCTTGTATGTAGATGATCTTATTCTTATATATAACTTTAACAAGCTCATTACATGGTGCAAGAAGAAGTTGGCAAGTGAATATTACATGAATTTTTGTCTCTACAGGTTTGGTAGGGTGTAGGTGAAGTCTTCCTTGGGCAAGTGTAGTACACAATGGAGATTTTGAAGAGATTTTAGTTTCTAGATTCTAAGCACTTAGCCATTCTGATGGTGCTAAATTTGAAGTTATCTGTTAATTTAGATTTAGATTTGGTAGATCCATATTTTTATAAGCAGTTGATTGGTTCCCTTATGTATCTTGTTTATACCAAGCTTGATATTTGTTTTTTAGTGAATACTTTAAGCCTGTTCATGGTTGAATCATGGTAGATTCATTGGGAAGTTGTCAAGCATGTGCTCAAATACTTGAAGGGAATAATTCATTATGGCATGAAGTATGTCGGGGGTGGAGAGTTGTTGCTACATGGATTTGTATATTCATATTTAGCAGGAAATGCAAGCACAATGAAGAGTACCTTTGGTTACTGCTTTAGTTTGGGATCATGTATGATTCCCTAGTTTAGCAAGAAGAATGACCTGAATTGTATAGGGAATGAAATGAAAGGTAGGAAAAGAAATAGAGCACACACACACACACACACACACAAATATAGCAGAGAGCAAATTAATACAATGAAACCCAACTTATATTAATGAATAAAATAATAGAATACTATAGAACAAAAAATGACTAGAATGGTGGTAGCTTTTCTCTAGAGCGAGAGAGAGATGCTAGCTACATTCATTCACAAAAGGATCTCACAAGAGGCCAAAAGAATGAATTTTTAACATAAAGCAATATCCATAAAGGTCTAAAACCCTAACCTTAGGAGGTGAAGCGCCAAAAGGTTTGCGCGCCTCGAGGTGGTTAGTTGATACATCAACTTCCCGGGGGCACAACTTTGGCATACAATCTTTGTTTGGGGTGCGTAGTAGTTCGTAGGAAAGCTCTAAATATGAACTATAATTTGTGGCATGGCTTGGGTGTATCTAACACAAACCGAGGCCCCTGACTTTCCAAAAAAACATTGTTTAGGGCCCCAAAAACGGCCCCAAAAGTTTAGGACCCAAAAAATCATAACAAAACTGCTAATATGGACAACCATACTGAGTTAGTGGAAGAGGTGGGTGGCTACCGATATCCACCTGAATCAAAGAATGCAACAATTACACTTGGTTCAACTAAAGAAGAGTATATGACAACACCATCAACATGTTTTGAGGCCATTTAGCTTCACAATTTGATTTCATAGATGACTGATTAGATGTTTGAGCCCATTTTTGTGTAGTGTGACAATCAAAATTGCATCAAGCTCTCTAAGAATTTAGTGTTTCATGATTGCTCTAAGCACATACATATATGATACCATTTCTTGAGAGACAAAGTATAGAAGGGAGATGTTGTTCTTGACTAGGTTTTGAGTGATTTGTAGGTTACTAGCATTCAAACGAAACCCCTTACAAAAGGGAAGATTGAGATTCAGAGAGAAGTTGGCTTGGTGGAGAACACCTTCCTCACAAAGAGGGAGTGTTAGTTTTTTAGTTACTTTGAGTATTTATCCTAAGATGAGGGTGCAAAGTGTTGAAGAGGGTTCCTTTGTAGGATGGGTGTCCCACATGGGAGAGATTCCCTTACACCCCTATGATAGATTCCTTACACTTATGATGCTTGGAATCTTCTATTTTTGGTCAGTGTAAGGTGATGGCATATTCTATGATAATTATGAAAGTTTCTATAATAGTTATGATAGATTCCTCGTTCACATTATAACACATTTATGATAGGAGTTACACTTTCTATATAGGCTACATCTCTTGAAGGAGAATCATTGTTACAAGTGGCGGATGATTCCTTTCATGAAGGATATTATTAGCCATTACATTTGTAACCCCTCTTCCCCCTCTTGTCAAGTTTGACTTCGTAAGGGAGGGCATACTAATTAGTCTTATATAGTGAGATTGTGTAGAATGATTCTACCAAGAGAATGCTTAAGGCTCATGAGAAGCCATTAAACTTTTCTATTGTGTGAATGTGAACATATTAATAATTGTTTCAATTTTTGTTGTCCACTATATTCATGCTACAAGATTTATTAAGTCTAGTCTCTATATTTTTATAGATTTGCTAGGTTTAGTCTCTATATTTTTATAGTGATGATCTTAACTTATATATATATATATGGTGTTTACACTTTTGAATTCTCCATTCAAAGATGTGTTTATGCAAATCAAATTTGTTTATCATATATATGTATAATTATGATGTAAAAATGAATCATGTTTTTACTAAATAATATATATAACTTTTGCTTTAGAATAACTAGATTAATCATTAGTTTTAATACCAATAAAATAAACTTTATAACAATCCAAGAAAATAAAATGCACTTATTATGTAAGTTTTGAAATTATAATACCAAAAAAGACTTACAATTACCCACTTACACTTATTTAAGTAATAATAAGGTAATTGAAAATATCCAAAGGAATTAGGTAAAAAAAAACGTGACCTGAACATTATCAACTAGAGTATAACAAACACAAGATAGATTTGTCAGATAGCTATGGTAGAAGTCAAGTATACATGACCCATAAAATCACACACAAATAAAAAATAGATCTCATAAAATAGATGATAAATACAATATTTAAAATCACACACAAATAAGAAATAGATCTTATAAAATAGATGGTAAATATAATATTTAAAGAATAAGGTAACATGGAAGCTTAGATATTGACCTTTAATATTTTGTTAAAATTCTTCCTATGCTTTAAATTTTTTGAATTCGTGTTTAATGGATCAATGTGCTTTCAAAAATTCCTAATAGAGAATGAGGGTTTACATTTTCTATAAAAAAAATAATTTTTTTTACATAAAATAGATATTGAAAAATGGAAATGGTATTAATAAATTGAAAAAGTAAGATGATATTAATAAAATTCCAAGTTCTCTTACTTATTAGTTCTTGCCGTAGGTAAAGAGGGACTATAGCGATCGATAAATCGTTGACCTAGCATTAGTTTGTGTGTTGATCATAAATATTTCTCTATTGTCTATTGTTGGAACAAGGGAAGTGAAAACATTGATTTTTATATAATAAAAAGTATCATGTTTGTCGAGATCTGATTGGACAAAGGATTGGAGGTCTTATTACCGCCTTCACTATTCCCAATGTAAAATATGTTTGCATTTCCAAAGTATTTGGTAGTATATGGTCTTTTTTGAATCATAAATTTTGTTATGCATTCGTCGAAGGTGGATTAATGCTACCATTAATTCGAATGTTTGGTTTAGCA